>JALBCR010004102.1:0-64299 GCA_030710515.1 Abscondita cerata | reverse complement strand
TCGGTAGCGCGGTTTCAGTTCACGTATTGCTATAGTTTTTTAATTTTTCTGTTCGAACTAATAACATTAGCGCAATTTAACAAGAAAGAAGAAAGTTTTCAAATTGTTCGTTTTATTTGTCAGAATTATTTTGGTTTCCTATCGTTGACGGTAGTTAAAATATTATCATTTATTTGACAGTGTCCGTATGAAAGCGACTTTTCCTGGCATCAGAAATTTTTCCACGTTACACAGAAAAACGTCTTCGAAAGCAGACAATGAGCATACAAAAGCGGAACAAAATCCGTCGAACCGTTTTCGAGTTATTCCCATCAACGGTCAATTTTGAGCCAGAGAACCTCTGGTAAGGCCATGTACACACCTTTCAGAAACACCCTGTACATTATGTCCTAAGAATGAACAGCATGGGGATCTTGAAAACGGTAGAAGATATAAGGTTGCTCAAATTGCAAAAAGTTGGGCAATTTAGAGTATAGTTGCATGGTGTTTGAAAAAATTTAATAATATTTTTCGTTTTCGAGATTTTACAAAAAAATCAATTTTTTGGATTTTTATTTTTAATATTGTTTTGCGCTTATTTTTAAAAATAATAAAAATCTAAAAACACTTTTTATTGACACTTTAGAGCTTTCGTAAAATGGTGCTATCAGATTTTTAATCCAACATTTGATCTCGGAGAAACTATCAATAACTTTATTTTTTATATGATCGCCTACAAACAATACCTTGTATTTGGTAGTGTTTATTATTACAAATTCAACAATGTATCACACATAATTGTTTAGAACCTAATTTTGTAAGAAATAGTTAAAATTGCCCAACTTTTTGCAATTTGAGCGACCTTGTATCTTTCTCATTCTTATCTTGGACACAGTACACGTATAATATCAATCTAATATTTTTAAGTTTTTTTTTTTTTTTTTTTTACAACTTATCCATACTTTACATTCGTTTTTGACGTTTATTACGATGGGGGATGTGAGTTCTGCGGTAACGCTTGTTTATATATATATATATATATATACAAACTTAACAACATTGTACATATTACATTATTATTCTTATTGTTTTTCCAAAATTTAATTGGACTTTCTATGGAGATATAGTGTTATCTATTCCGCCAACGTTTCGACTGCTACAGTGCAGTCTTTCTCAATGCGTCTAAACAATTAGGTGTAAGACAACCTGATGAATTTGTATCGATCCAGATCCAGAAACAACATTAACTAATTAAAATTACTTATAATTACTATTACAAATTGTCAAAATTAATTAAAATCTTATCCTATATAATAAAGCGCCTATTTTTTTCATGTCTGTCGCCGAAATTAAACCGGTACATCCAGACGTCGTAGAGACTTGAAATTCACCATGCCGATGGGTCTTGCCGTCAAACCAACGGGAAAAATTCGAAACCGGAAATTTCCATTCAGGGGTGGGGCCAGGGGCGTGTCCGTCTGCCATTGGTCTAGCATTATTAAATTCATGCTTTTAATCTAGTATTAGATTGTAATAATAAAAAGACAAACAATTTACTCTTGGACGAACGAACGTTAAACGTACAATAATAGTTATTGTACATTACGCTAGAGAAGTAGGTACGTCAATATTCTAAAACTGTTATACTAAAAAATTGCATAAAGATTTTGAAACAACGATTTAGATAATGTTATGGGGCTGATGTTTCTCTTGCTGAAAGTACAGTAACTTTACATAAAAACCTTAAAATAGTAATTTTTCAATTGGGGACAAATGTTTAACTTATTGTAACTTAAACATTACTTAAACTTTGCATGCTTGCTGGGATAGATCCCCTCTCTATTAATCTCACGCATTAGTTTTGTCATAAACGTGAGTGTTGCAAGCCAACACTTACTTTTAATCCCAACCTTCAAAAAAAAAAAAAAAAAATTAAATTTAAAAAAAAAAATTAAAAAAAAAAAAAAAAAAAAAAACAATAAAAAAAAAAAAATAAAAAAAAAAAAAAAAAAAAAAAAAAAAAAAAAAAAAAAAAAAAAAAACAAAAAATCAAAAAAAAAAAAATTAACAAATTAAAAAACCCCCTTTCCTTCTCTGTTTCTTTCTTCTTTCAATCCTTCCCCCATATTATACCTTTTCTCGTGTTTTGAGTCGCTTATTTACAAGGTTACAATAATTCCTTGCGAACGTAGCATTCTTTGTTTGTTTTTATTCCAAAAAATAAAGACGAAAAAATTTTTTTTCATTCAGTTTCTATACAAAAATCAAAGAATACATATTTTTAATTGTTTAAAACAGTTATGTTATTTACTTCAATTACAGAATATGGATCGATTTTCTCTTGCAATACAAGAGATACTAAAGGTTTATGGAATTTCTCCCGAACGGAACAGTTCAGGATACCGTTTATGGAGACAATTTCCCGAATCTCAACAAGAGGTTATGTTACCATTGTTGTCTTCGCATTATACAATGCTGCACGCTATCGAAAAATATCGGTAGTCCCATTATACGGATCGACTTACGGCTCTACGTTCAATTCTTGGATTTCAAAGTAAGTTGCTCATGTATCATTCGTAACACAACATACATATGATTTTAGCTGGATGGGTAACCTAATAATGGAGATTAAGCCAGACAAAAGAGGTCTTCTCGAAGTTTGCCTGCCGAGCTTTAAACAAGATTATAAAACACTCATGACATTCTTACCACATATTTTGCTACACGCCTTATTAGATGGGAACGCTAACGTGCATCAAAGTATATACCAGGAATTTATGGCTGTGATTGACTCGTTCAGCGACAGAAAAACCGCATTACCTATTTTAAACGTAAGTTTTCGGAGTTTTTCCTTATACCTAACTTACAATAATTTTATGTAGATAAAACCTTTCCCGAATGGTGCATCACTAACTACTAATTCTATATCCCCAGAAGAAAAAGTCGTATTCGTCGTCCTAGATTTTTTAGATCGTTGGATACGTGAATGGATATGCAAAGAGGGAGCCTCCTCAATCAGAGACCACGAATTCCTCACAATTAATGTAACACAAATATTAACTTTTAGATAAAGAAACATTATTATTATTTTTCAGGATTTTCTATCCCGATTTTGTAAGTTAAGGCTGGCTAAGGCTAACTATCAGTGTGGGGAATATGCTAGATCTTTAATGTACGTCGAGGAATACATCAAAGAAAATCCGAAGGATTTGACTAATCAATGTTCTTTTTTGACCGAGGTATTATTTCGAAATTATTACCGAATTACTTAGGTTTGATTTCGCAGCTTTACGCGCAATTGGACGAACCAGACGGTGTCGCCGGAGTAGCTGCGATGCAAGATACCGAACCTCTGTTGGAACAGCGTTTGCTTGCTTTGGAAGTTTCTGGGAATTGGGAGACGCTATCGCTTATTATGAACAAATTCCGCCACCATTGAAGCCTCATCACATTCAGGTGTTTAACTTCTTAGTTTTTTCTCATATTTTTAGAAAATTAATTGAACTCATACCGTTTAATTCACATACACAAAACTACCATTCTTACCAGAAAACCTTAACGAGTATGTTCCCCTACTTCCTATAATTTTTCTTTAGTTCTTGTACTTTTCATTTTGAAATTTCGGGGCTTTGGTTTTTGTCTCAGCCAATGATGAATGCATTTACTGAACGAGACTCGTTGTCAAGCAATATTTCCGATACTGCGTTTAGTTTCCATTCGATGATTTTTTCATGGTATATACAGTGTGTCTACTTAAGTTGGAACCATATGGATAACCTTTTTATTATTGGTTTTTTGAAAAAAAGTTATTGTGATAAAAGTTCTGCATGATCCAAACCTTAAAATTCAACCATGAGATAATTTTTTTAAGCCGTAATAAATAATTTGAATTGTGCTCAAGAGTAAACTACTATTATTTTTTACTATACAGAAGAATGCTATAATTAAAACTTGTTTTATATTAAAAGTTATATCCAAATATGAAATTACAGCCATTTATCATGAAAATTTAGGTTTAGTGATTATTTACGTTTTACATTATAAATATTTGCAGTTATAAATTTCAATACTGAATTTATCTGTTAAAAATGATAATATTTCCATTTCTAAAATAAATAATTATTATGCATTCATTACGTATTTAAATTGCAAGATTGTTCAAAGGTTATCATATTTTTAACAGATAAATTCAGTATTGAAATTTATAACTACAAATATTTATAATGTAAAACGTAAATAAAAATCAAACCTGAATTTTCTCGCTAATGACTAATTTTATATTTGGATATAACTTTAATTCAAAACAACTTTTCTTTTATAATTTTCTTTTATATTATAAAAATAATAGTGCTTTCCTCTTAAGCAAAGTTCATATTTTTGACAAACCTCGTATACGGCTTAAAAAATTGATTTCTGATTTTAAGATTCGGACCATGCAGAACTTTTTTTCAAAAAACCAATAATAAAAAAGTTTTCCATATGGTTCCAACTCTGCTTCATTTTTCTCATCCTGATCTATCCAATCTCGTGCTGTCTATGTGTAACACGCATATACACATACATCCTGTTCCAGCTGAAGTAGCTGTTAAAGCTAGAACAGCCCGTCGCTCTGAACAGAGCGCACTTTTTCCCTCTTACACGGGAATGAAATGCGCATTTTATTTCATTTAGTATACAAATGTACGCTCCCGTAGTCTCATTAATGAAGATTCGTCTGCCAAGGCACATCAACTGCTAGCTTCGTTTCGTAAGAATTAAATTTGGAAACTTTTCAGTGTTTGATGCAATGTTACTTGATTTGGATAACGTCAATACCGCTTTGAATTTTTCACGTGGTCTGATGTGGAGTCAACCCGAACACAGTACTTTATTGTTAGAGGCGCAAGCTGAACCCCTTTGGCGTTTGGGCCGTTATACGGACTTGGACGAATTGCTCGAGCAGGAAGAGTTGAAAAACAATCGCAGTTGGAACGTAGAAATGGGAAGGTCTTTATTGCATCTTCAAAATGGTAAACACAATCGATAGTAGATTTTTAAAACTCATTTAAAAATTTTGAAGGCAAACGGGACGAATTTTACAAGGTACTACACAATTTGAGCATAGCGCAGGTCGATCTTCTAGGGGCTGCTAGTTTGAAAGAGGGCGCCTATCAACATGGTTACAGCTACGTTGCGCGACTTCACGCTATAAACGAACTTAAACAAACCGGGACCTTGATACAAGAACTGCAAATACGCCCTAATGACAGCAACGTGTCCGATTCTCTCATTAAGAAGTTGATGTCCGAGTGGGAGCTGAGGCTAAAGGTAATTAAAAATCCAAAATCCACGCAGAAATTAACGTTTAGTTAACAGGTGGTGCAGGAATCCATCAGAATCCAAGAGCCAATCCTGTGTTTGCGCAGAGTTGCGATTCAACAAGCAAAACAAATACTTTCGGGAAAAGTGGACCATTCACTTCCCTTGTTAAATTCTATACTCGGAGAGTCTTGGTTGCATAGCGCTACGATAGCACGAGCTGCTGGTGTAAGTGCAACTCATATATTTGATTAATATATTCTTGCAACATTAACCAATCAAGTTATCAATTTTTTAAATGTATAGGAACCAGACGATAATTTGACGCCACCTGGTGATTCACTACAAACCCTTTTCACCGACATTAAGTCGTTTGATGTTGTTTGTTTAATTTTATTAGTTCATTTAAATATGAGAAATTCATATTGTTTGGTGCCACAATGACACAATTTAATAATTTGCGAATGTCGGAGTAAAGGGTTTTAAAATTAGCGCTGCGGCGTTGAGATCTTAAATTCTGATCCCTATAGTGATAAAATGGCTCTTGCTAGGTGGAAAAAAATCGATAAAAATGTACCTTGCAACTGAATAACCTTTCTGTCAACCTAAAATTAATGTCAAAATTTTAAATTTATCAGAAATAGACCTTTTCAACGAGATAGAAGTTATGCGCTGTGACACTGAACATATTGCGGTTATTGCAGTTTGGTATTTAATAAAATAAATTTCATATTGACAATTGATTTTTATTGTTATAATTAACCTCAGAATCTTGTATTCATTAATATAATGCGTGATGGTGTCTTTAAAACAAAATTTTATTACAATAAAAAATATATGGAACGTTCAATTCTTATATTAAATTGAAACGATTTTTAAATTTTGCATACTTGATTTTTAAATCCAACAACAATTTATTAAATTATTGATTATTTTTAAATTAACGCAACGTGCACGTTTTACGCAACTAAAAAATAAAGTTATTTCCGCTACAATATATTTTTTGTACACAAATTTTTATTATTATAATCTTAAACACTAACCTGGACTTTATGGGTGGTATGCTATGATATGAAGTTTTCTTTCCAGATTTTCCAAATTATTCATAACTTTATTGCTTCGTTATTTGTACTTCACATAATTATGGAATATTTATAGATTTTATACCTTATGCTGCGCTGGCTTTCTGCAATATCACTGGCTTTCTACGTTGGGCTGGCTTGCTATATAAATTTAGCACGTACAAACAAAATCAATTTATCCTCATAGCTTACAGTTCACAAATGCATCCTAATACTAAATAATATACATAGTTTTACATTTATACATTAGAACGACCTTGCAATCACTGCAATATGTGGGGTATTGTCACAGTTCTTACGTCCAATGTAATGTCAAGTTGGACAGTAGTTTGAATTCATAGTTTCTGCTTTATTCGTTGTCAGTTGTCAAATCTGACGGTTAAGGTACAAACCAAAAATATCCCCACAAAAAATCAAAAATCCCACATATTGCGTTGACTGCAATTTGGGTTTAATAAAATAAATTCCATATTGAAAATGACCCTCTTGAAAACAAAATTTTAATATAATAAAAAAATTTTGAATTAACGCAATGTGCACGTTTTAACGCAACTAAAAAATAAAGTTGTTTCCCCTAGAATCTATTTTTTATACACATATTTTTATTATTATATACACTAACCTGTATTTATTTCTGGGTGACATGTTACTTGCAACCTTCAACAACTTTGGGACACAGACACTGGGTTGTTTTCCACGACGTTCTTTGTTCGTTATAACCTTGACTTTTCTTCCCAGATTTTCCAATTTATTCATAACTACACAACGATGTGTTGACTTTCTACAATATCGCTTGCTTTCTACGTTACACTGGCTTGATATATAAATATAGCTGGGTTAATAAAACTTTTTATATATAAACACGTCTTTAACAGGTTATTGAGATAATGTTCATATTTATTATTTTATGCCCCATCTTAACTACACACCTATCATTTTTCATTAGTCAAAACCCTCTCCTTCCCCACTTTCACTTCGTTTAAGCATGTTCCCACAAAATCGATTTATCTCCATAGCATTGAATACACATACTATATCATAATACTAAACAATACACATAATTTAACTTTATTCATTACAACGACCTTGCAATCACTGCGATTGTGTAGTGACATCGCAAGCTAGACAAAGATGTCTTTCTTTGAAAAGGTATATTACATGTTTTAACTAAAATACACATAATATTATCGAGGTTGATTTTGTACTCGAGTAATTTTTTGTTTGGGGACTCGAATTAAGGGACATAGGAAAAATCGTGACACGAATAATTTTCATGGAAAAAAGGTTTTCGTAACAAAAAATTACCCGGTAAAGAATCAATCTCTTGTGTATTAATAACTAATTAAATGCATTGCATTTAGGTGCATCAGCAAGCATTTACGTATACTTTAAAAGCAGACGCATACGCTCCGCCGCGTTTATTCATAGAGAAGGCGAAGCTTTATTGGCTTAGGGAGGAGCACGAACAAGCTTTAAGAACATTACAAAGAGGCTTAGAAGTACTGACACCCGAAAACCCAACTCCCACCATGTCCAATAACAACTTAGATCATGATAAAAAAAAGATTCTAGCCGAAGTTAAATTATTAATCGCGTCTTACAACGATGCGGTTTCAAACGTAGAAACGGACGTTAATAAACAGAATTATAAAGAAGCGGTTGACGTTTACCATCAATGGGAAAAAAGTTTGGTATATATGGCGCAGTTCTACGATCGAATTTTCCAAACTTTATCTGAGACCGAGAAGGAAAAGGAAGAAAGCGATATGAAAATTCTTATGATTAACTACTTCGGCAGGTCTCTGATGTATGGGAGCGAGTTCGTATATCAATCTATGCCCCACATGCTTAGTATCTGGTTCGATTATGGCACAAACGTGTTTAATATATCCAGCGGGATTAGTACTGTAAGATGTGGAGGAAAAGGCAAAGCTGAAAAAGAAAACACGCTCTTGCAGATGACTAAATTGATCGATACATTCCTGGATAGGCTTCCAGGTTATATATTTTTAACCGCGCTTTCGCAAATTGTTTCAAGAATATGTCATCCGCAAAAGGAAGTAAGTAAAAGTTCTTGTGGAGCTTTCTCCTTCATTCTTTGTTTTTTAGGTTTACAAGGAGCTTAAAAGTATTATTGTTAATTTGATACTTCAGTATCCGCAACAAACTTTATGGATGTTGATATCTGTTATCAAATCTAGGTGTCCTATGCGAACTAAGAGGTGCACGGAAATTTTGAGCGATGGTCGCTTGAAAACGCCTGGCATGATCAAGTTGATTGGAGATTTTACAAAGCTAGCAGAAAAACTGATCGAATTATGCAATAAAGATGTGCCTGATAATGTTCAAGTAACTTCCGTATCAAGCTTGTTAAAATCTCTTCCAAGGTATTCTGAGCCTTCTTGCATTTTTATTTACTTTTTGAGTTTCTTGCAGAATGTTAGGATCGGGTGACTTTAGTGAAATTATGATTCCGACTCAAAAATTCCGCAAATTGATTTTACCAAATCCGGATTTTCAAAACAGTCAACACAATCCGTTTCCTAATCATTACGTTCACATCGTCGGCATCGAAGACGAAGTCGTCATTTTACAAAGCTTGCAACATCCCAGGAAGATTACGTTTCGTGGTTCCGATGGCAAAAAGTATGGGCGATGATTTCTTATTTCGACTCTAGCTTTTCTTGCAGGTACACCCAAATGTTGAAACCTAAAGACGATTTAAGGAAGGATTTCAGACTAATGGAATTCAACGATGTTGTGAATCAAATGTTATCGCGCGATCCCGATTCTAGACAACGCAGGTTACATATTCGGTTATATTCGGTCGCCCCTTTGAACGAAGAATGCGGTTTGATCGAGTGGATACCCGATTTAATTGGATTTCGTCCAGCGTTAATGCAGTTGTATAAGGAAAGAGATTTGGGAGGTAGCACTAGGGAATTGAAGAGTTTGTTCTGCGATCAAAAGGATTCGTTGGTTAAGAAACGCGAAGTTTTCACTAAGGGATTGTTACCGAAATATCCCCCAATTTTTAACGAGTGGTTTAGGATAACATTTCCAGATCCTCAGGTGTGTTTGAGTTTTAATGCCGCACCGAAGTAGAAAAAAAATTATACACTTTATGTTAACGTAAATCAATTTATTCAAGTGTTGTTGAGTGAGTTAGTTGTTTTTAGAGCTGGTTATCTGCTCGAACGGCATACATACACACAACAGCAGCTATATCGATGGTTGGGTACATCCTCGGGTTAGGAGATCGACATGGCGAGAATATTCTGTTCGATTCTAATTGTGGCGACACGGTGCACGTCGACTTCAATTGTTTATTCAATAAGGGCGAAACTTTGCAGTGGCCTGAACGGGTCCCGTTTCGGCTCACACAAAACATGGTGGCCGCGATGGGACCCCTTGGCGTTGAAGGAATTTTTCGGAAATCTTGCGCATGCACCTTGTCCGTGTTGAGAGCACATATAAATACGTTGATGTCGATTGTTACACCGTTCGTGTACGATCCTTTATTATCGTGGTCACGAAAAACGATGCCAAACAGTAACGTGTTAATTGCCGAACAACAGAACCTGCAGGTACTTTCCTAACAAGTGATTCATTTAACTATTTCAAATGCTTTTAGGCGGTCGAGCATATAGGAAACATCGAGCAAAGGCTTAAAGGTATTACGAAGTCGCGTAAGTCATCTGTCGCAATACCTTTATCAGTGGATGGACAAACTAATAATATTATACAAGAAGCCACCAGTATTGATAATTTATGTCAAATGTATATTGGTTGGGGGGCGTATCTTTAATAGATTGCTTTATTGTTATGTATAGTTCAATGTTTGTACAATAAAAGTAAGTTTCTAATTCGAAGCTTCTGAGTTATAAACGCATCAGTTATAACTTGCAGAATTGTGACGAAGGAAACTCATCGAAAGATTTTGTAGATTTTACAGTTAAGTAAAGTTACGAAAGATGCGCCTCAGAAGAAATATAAATTCATTAATAATTGAATGAATGGAATTAATTGGCAACTCCCTACTTAGTCGAAGAACCGGAACCAATTGATACTAAAACATGCAGGGCAAAACATTCAATTGTTAGGCTTTCTATTGTTGATGTTCTTGATATTGGGCCGAGTAACCTGAGGTTCCGCTGAATTTGATATTTTACGCAGAGACGATACGTTCATCTTAGTCACAACTGACTCTAGCAAAAGTACTATTGAACCCGAGAAACGCCAGTTATTTAAACAATGACGTTTAAATGTCCTATTTCTAGAATCTTCTTTGGGAGATAGCAGAAAACTTTAACTGTATCTTAGAAAATAGTGCTCCAAAGACGCATTTTCATCGTGGGCAAAGCCATTGTAACAGTTTACATCTACTGCCCATTCCAAGAAAGGGCAATATATTTATGTCTGATTTAGCTAATGAATTTCAACAATGGCCTATTACTGATATTCTAGCAAAGTGAATTTTATTGCAAAACTAAATTAATATTAGTTATAATCTTGATCAACTTATCAATAATATATATCCGTTTATTTTTAGAGGTGTAGAGGTTTAAAATAACCTAGGTACGATTTAACATCAAATGACGTCAATGAAACATTTACACACTCGTGACGTTATTGAAACGTAGCTTTTGATCTTTTAGAATGTCATTAGGCGTTATAAAGTCGCGACGATTTCTGACGCAATTTATAAAGTCACAAAAATATGAGCATTAAGTCGGCAGTTTGTTTGCTGGGAGGTGGTCATCTAAATCTTAAAACCAAACGACGTGCCGTTGTCGTGGCGATGGAGCTTCAAGGTTGTGCGGCGGATATTCTGGTTAAATACACGAATTTTACACTGAATTCGGTACTGGACTGTTCTTCGCCAGATCTATAGCAGAGATTTTTCAACAAATACATTCAGTTGTCTGGGAAACTTGGGGTAACCAGTCGCAGTCTGTGAGTTGGATCAAGTTACTGTACCTCTTTTAAAACGTGACTGCGGCGACCATTATACTCTTTAATTAATCCGATAAGATTGATTGCTGGTAACGTGAGGTCATACGACGAGGTTTAATTAAAAACTGGGCCAATAAATTTGGGGATACAGTACAATTGTTCTATGAGGATTTGTAAATGATAAATATACATGGAATTATCTTCCCAACTACCTAAGCTTTTAATTTGATGCGATAGTCAGCGGGCAAGAAAATAAACGTTAAAGTCTCCCAGCAGGTGCAATATTCTTTCGGTTATTACAGTACCACAACAGAGCTTTGTCGGTTAAAATGTCCGAGTGCTGATAGAAGCATGTCCTGGGTCAAGTCATGTTGCTCGCAGGCTTCATTTATGAGTTCTAGTAACATTACAAAATTTTTTCCATTAAAAGTTAATCCCCACTTATAAATCTTATACCTCGTTTTCGCTGAGTATGATCAACCAGGGTGTTGGTCGACTGAGTATTGGCGGTTAACGGGACAGAAGGCGGTTTTTGGGTTCTTAAGCTATATGTGTGGCGGTTTTCCAGATCAGATGAAGATGGCAAAGTCTCTCCGCATTTCACCTACGGTGTCGGCCGGTTTTAATTCTAAACTTTATCATTTCTTCGGTGAGCGGCTTTTTTATCAGTAGGTATATTCATCCTACCCGGGGATCAGAGGATTCTAATCCTACTGCCGTACAAAATCGGTTTTTGGGATGTTGGTGAACCCTTAGTTTGTCGCTAGCGGCCTTTGTTCAACTCCGGGTATCTTCAGTAATGTTCGGGTATTTTCGCAATTCTTCGAACGTGGTTCACTGGCGGACTAAATAAAAATCCGATTGAAGGTATTCACGCTTAGGTTACTGGTCCGTGCTCTGTCACCACTTGAAGCGCTGCTTCCTTTTGCTGCGGATATCTGTAAATGACAACGGTACGGACGGACGGTTAGACGCCAGATTTTGTAGGTGTTTCTTCTCCGTAGATGGTCATTCCTCTCAATCGGATAGCTGCAGTGAAGTAATAACGGTAGCCCAACCTTCAAGTCGTCGCAGGAAACAAACAAACAAATAAAATTCAAATTTTATATCTCTACGCAACAGCGAAAAATAATAAATTCAATAAACGAAAACAAGCAGAGCAGCCAACTACCTACTCCAACGACGTACGGACGAAAACGACGGAGGCGGGATTTTCCAGAGCGGTATATCTGGTAGAGAAAATAAATAATTAGGACTTACCCTTCGGTTCGGTTGTACTTCGGAAATGGAACACAAGAGTTTGAATTTAATTCCCAAAATGGGCCGTGCTCTATGGTTTTGTAGGCGAGGTCAGCACGGAACTTAAGAGGGGTGATGCGCGCTCACTTACGCAGTCGCGTTCAATGCAACAACAGTAACATCGTTTGTTTCTCGCCCTGATGAAGTTGACAAAACGTTGGCAACTACGATTACTACTTCGACATGGTCCAATTCCGGAAAACGTTTGTGTTTCAACATTATTAAAACTTTTGTTTTTTGAGTACTTTTTGAAAACCTTATTTACTTGGAAAAAGATATCAACATCAGCAGTAACCTGATAGTAAAGCAATAGAGTTTGATTAACCCTTGTTCTATTAACATTTTCTTACTGTTTTTTTAAATTTTGAAAAATAATTGTATGCAGTAGATACTTTAATTTCAAATTAATTTTTCTTATATTTCTTCAACGTTCCATATTGTGTGACATAAACAAATTAACTCTATATATAATGATTTTGGCAAGTAGCTTGACTTAGCTTTTACATCCAGTTCTGATGATGTCACAACTCTACCCTCTAGCTCATTTACAACAAGTGACAAACATCATCCACCTGTTGAATCTTATAGTACAGGGTGGACCGATTTCGATGGGATTGCAGGGTATTTCGGTAACTATTACTGTTAGAGCAAAACTGTTCACGTAGCATTAGGCCAACTTTTTGAGACAAATTAAACAGCGAAAACAAAAATTTGCTTTGTTTTGACAGATGTGCTGTGTTTCATTGTTTTAAATTATTGCATCGCCTACTTACAAAAGTGCAAACTAACAAATTCGCTTGTAATTCCGTAATTTTCTAAAAGAACCTCTATAAACTATATATTGTTGAAAAGCTTACAAAATAAGGATTTTAATGAAGTCAAAGTCAACTATGGTTTCCATTTAAAAAAAACTAAGTTTATGTGGCATCTCGACTATTGGTGACCAAAGTTAAAAATTGACTACTCCATTTGATTCTACGCTAAAAACTGCACAAGAAATGTCTTTACACTTTTTCCTGAATTTTTATCAACAGATGAGATATGGAACCCTATCGAAATTTGGAAAAATTCAATTTTGGTCCCTGCATCAAAAATGAAAAAAGATAGCAAATTTTTGTTTTCGCTGTTTAATTTGTCTCAAAAAGTTGGCCTAATGCTACGTGAACAGTTTTGCTCTAACAGTAATAGTTACCGAAATACCCTGCAATCCCATCGAAATCGGTCCACCCTGTACAAAAAAAAAATTAAAATAATAATTAAAAAAAATATTTTATTTTTTTTTTTTATTTAAAAAAATATAAAAAAAAAAAAAATATATTAAAAAAAAATTTTATTATTATATAATAAAAAAAAAAAAAATAAAAAAAAAATTTTTAAAAAATAATAAAAATTTTTTAAATTTTTTAAAAATTATAAAATCTCGGAATGACTGTCCTAAGTCTTTTTTTCACTTTGAACAGTCTGCATCTAATAGTCAAGTTGTCTCCAGTTTGTTTGCAGGTTTCATTTCTTCTGTTTACACAAATGACTCTCTTTCTCGGTTTTCTTCACTTCATGAATATTTAAATAGTCATATCAATATATCTTTTATTCCATGTTACAGTAGAGCAAATAATTTTAGTTATTTTTATTCGTATGGTCATTTTTAAATATTGTATTGTGATGTAAGTGTTATGTATATGTGCCCCAGAAGATCAATATAAACCTGTATAGTGTGGTGACGAAACCGTGTGCAATAGTGGATTTGTTTGTCTTGGCAAAGCATTTGCTTCAAGGTTTAGGAAAACCACTAAAACCTAAACATGCCAACCCTTCTTACTATTCATATGTAATAATATTAATTAAGTGTGTAATCATTATAGAAGGTAAATAAGAAAAAATATAACAGCACAGCCATTGCATGACGACAAAATAATGGACCGGTCCAAGCGCCAGTCATGACAATGACGAAAAAAATAGTAGGGTCAAAGAAATAGCAAAACAAAATAAATGGAAAACAGAGGAAATAATGAACAAGCTAAAATCTATTGATGGAATAGCTCCTAGTCTTTCTAAATAGTTTTGCAACTTTAGCCTACCCACTCTTTATTTTAATTAATCGCAGTCTTTTGAGTGTGGTGTGTTTCCTGACTTGTTAAAAAATAGTTTTATTATACCTATCTATAATAATCTTTCTAACGTTGAGAACTATCGCCATTATGTCTATTATTCCAAAATTAATCGAAAGTTTGCTAGTAGCTAATCTTACTTTATTAGTTAAACCTTTAATTTCTTCTACTCAACATGGTTTTCAAAAAAACAAGTCTACATTATCAAACCTCTTAACTTATCAAAACTACATATTGAATAATTTTCATTTGAATTCTCAAGTCGATTCCGTATATATTGATTTCTCTAAGTCTAAGGCATTTGACAAAGTAAACCATACTTTGAATAAACTTGAAGCTATTGGCATTCACGGAAGTCTTCTTAATTGGTTTCGTAGTATACGTACGTAATCGCCAACTTACTATTAAATTCAACAACTGTTTCTCTGACTATTTTGAAGCTACATCTAGAGTTCCGCAAGGCTCCAATCTTGGTCCATTATTATTTTCAATCTTTATAAATGATTTATCTTTTTTCGTTTCTAACATATTTTTATAATGTTTGCGGATGATGTCAAACTAGCAACATCTGTGAACTCTATTACTGACTGTCAGAAGTTACAAGATAGTTTGGATGAGCTTTATTCTTGGTGTATATTAAACAATATGTTAATTTAATATAAATAAATGTCAAGTTATTTCCTTTCAACGCACGAAAAAATTTCTTCATTACAACTATATTACGATTTGCCATAGAATTGTATTGTTTTCAGTTCAATAAACATTTGAAAAAAAAATAATATACAATTATTTAAAATCAATACAGTTAAAGATGTTGGTATAATTATTGACACACAACTGACTTTTTAAACACCATATAATAAATATAAGTGATAATGTTCTAAAACCTTGGGATTTGTTTGCCGAAATACGATCGAAAGGTTTTAAAAATATTAAAACTTATAAATATCTGTATTTTTCACTAGTTCGATCCAAATTAGAATATGCCAGTCCAGTTTGGTCACCTTACTATGAGAATGATAAAAATATTTTAAAAATTATTTATTATTTTTTTTTAATTCGCTCATGCTCGAAATTTAGTACAAAATAAATTTTGCACATCTATTTCATTCTGATCGTTTAAATTTTCTAGTCATTTTTTTTTTTTTTTTTTTTTCCTCCCCCCCCCCTTCTTCGTTCTTTTTTTGTGTTTTTGTTTCTTTCCAAGAGCACCAGTTTGTTTTATTTCCCCTTTTCCCCCTATCTCCTCCAATTCAAATTTCTTCTTCCCTTTTTCTTTTATTGAATTTTTTTTCAAATTATTATATTTATCTTATTAAACGATTTAATTTCCTTCGAGAATTGATTGTAATTATTTTTAAGTCAGTGTTATTTTTTTCTTCTTTTTGTTTATTTTCTATAACGTATATATAATTTACCTTTTGTTTTCTCGTTATTGTAATTTAACACTTTTTCTTTATTAGTTTATAGTAGCTTTTACTTGTATTGTTATTACTGATGTTTGTATCCACTATTATTCCTATAGGGCATTTTCGTCAGTGTATTAAATTAATAAATAAATAAATTAATAATTGCATTTTCATTGAAGAGAGGACTAAAATTTTAATTATTTATTAATTATGCATAATAAATGCGTCACGCATGTATGGAACGTTCAATTTACATTTGCTAAAGTTTCTAAAATGCCCCCACAATTACGGACAACTTATGAATAACAACTGATGTGCTCAGCAGGAAATAAGTAAAATTAAATTAAATGAGTCTCAGTCTCTTGTTCAAAGAGTTCTATAAAACATTTATTTACTATCTTTAGGTGGCCTCAATACAATACGTATTCTTACAAAATGATGAAACACGTCCTGCAAACTTCTCTGGGTGCTTTCAGTGATCTGCCTCAGTCTACCGTCTGATAATCCTGCAACTAATTTTGCAACCCGTTCTGATGTGCATTTAACATTGACAACTGCACTTATCAACCCTTAAAAACAATAATTATGAAAGCCAAATTCTTGCAAAGAAATGATGCTACCTTCATCATTAACTTCATACAACTCCATTTCTGGTTCCATTTGATATGGAATTTCTTGAGGTAAAAAATCTAATAACGTCGCTTTTACTGTATCAGTAATGATTTTTTCTGGAGTTTGATCTGACCAAACATCTTCGGGAAACAACCATTTACCAGGTTTAGCCGAATTTATCAGATAATTTTTTACTTCTCTTAAGCCGTCACCTGCAAAATTAGCATCATTATAAATGCTTCTCAAAAGTTTAACTGCCGGTACCAGTAAATGAAGAAACCATAAACACTTCCTTAAAGTTAGGCCATCCTCTATTCTCATATTTATTATGGTATATGCTGGTACCAAACGGTTTCCCATCTATTGAGTTCATTGTTATTAAACGTGTGATATCAAGCAACTTTCTTTTTGATTTAAGAATATCAACCTTAAAGTAGAAAGTTTCAAATTACCACCACTGTTATGTATTATTTGATACCACTTTATTTAGGACTAAGAAGCTACTTTTACTATGGTGCTTTTCGAGAAAGTTTATGATTTTAATATCCAACTTGTCTCTAGTCCAAAAAACATTAACATCTGTGTATATTCAAACTAATAACTCCGAACAGAACTTGAAAACATCTTCGCGAAAGGATAAAAATCGACGACGCCTGAAGACAAATTTGCTGTTAAAGTTCGACGATTTGCAACGCTTCGGTGAGGATAACGTCGAATACAGGTAACTCGTGCAATCGTAACCATGGCCATCCTCCGCGTGACCACGACTCTCGTGATGATATGGACGCACGGGATGGTTCAACCGCCGCGTGATGATAACGGATCAAATCGTTTTGCTTCGTTTTTCTACTCCTCGGATCGTGATTGCTCGGGATACCCGGGGACGAACTCATGTTTCGCGAATAATGTGGTTCGGATTCATGTGTTAAATCTACAATTCCGCTTTACCACGGTAGTACAAGTTCTAATAATATCTTTTAATATTTTGAAATTAATCCTGGTTTTAACTTCATTTAAACATTAATTTTGAGGTTCTTTAGTCTTAGGTTTTATTTATTCCACAGTTTTGGTTACCAAGATAACATATTGTTATTTGTTTTTGACCACTAAATTAGATTACCAGAGCTGTTCAAGCTAAAATCGTTCAGATTTCCAAAACTTTTATCTAAAGTGGTTCTAAAAACAAACTACACAAACTAATTCTGAAAAAATTGGAATCAGTCCGATTCGGATTCCCAGACCTGAGATATAAGTATTGTAAATTTCAATTTGATTAAGTCATTAACCAATGTTTGTTGAAACACTCTTTTGCAGAAATTGCTCAAAACAGGAAGAATTGGCATCCAGCAGAGACAATTCGATGAACATTCTCTAGGGAAATCGTTATAAAATTATGGGGTTTAAAAAAGGAAAGTGATGGAGTTAGCCATCGAGAGAATCATTAGGTGCGGAGTGGAACTTGAACCTGGCGAAGGAGCGTCATGCTCACCGCAGGAACGTCAGCATACTAAAGAGATATTGGTAGAATCAGGAGCATGATCGTGAGAAATCAATCTTCAGAGTTATCAGGTAAACTCAGTGTCATCTTAATCATTGTTTCAATTGCTTTTAACAATAATATTTGGTGTTAGGGTCCCAAACCATGCACTGTTGGGATAAGATACTTAAAATAAATTTCTCGTTTTCCTAAACTGTTATTAGTTTTCCTTTGCTTGTTTTATATTGGGTACATTATAAGTGAGTTCATTTATTTAGATTATCTACTGATTGATATATCAGAGCTGGATGACAGTTCTCTATCTGAGATTATAAATCCTGACAATAAATGAGAAAAATATTTAATCGAGTAAATCGACCATTGAAATCAGAATCAGTATTTTAAAGTTCGCTTAAAGATGGCCAAAAGCTGGGATAAATACCAATTATCATTAGATCATAGAATTAAACTCTTTCTAAAATATATGAAATATAAAATATGGTATAAATATTATAATATGATAAGAGATTATAAAAATTCTGTTTTGTTTACGGTGTTTTATTCTGTCTTAAAATTTATGGTCGAGCGATAACAATTCTTTATAAATATCTTTGAGCTGAAAATGTGTTCCACACGTTTCTCGACCGAACCCATCATTAAAATTTTCAGTGTCAGACCTGTTCCAGATCCTCTTCCGGCAATCCGTCTGAATATTAACCAGACCTATTCCACTGCATCAGATGGGTTTGGCGGTGAAAACTAATGCTTTTTCGAGTTCACTTTTCTGTATTTTTCATGGCTTTGAAGAAACTAAAATAATACATTACACCAAAAAAAAAGAAATACATCACGAGTTCTGGAATTTACAAAATTTTGAAAATTTGTTTCTTGTTTTTCAAGAATGGCGCAAAGAATGAACCTCAAACTCATACAATAAAACTTAAATACCCTAAAATAAAGTCCTATGTTAAATTCAAGGAATGAATAATTTTCTCTACTTATTTAAATAATTCTTGTGTTTGCTCTGCCTTTTTCTTCTAATACATTTCTTCTCTTGTCACCAAAAGATCTTTCAAATCAGACTATAACTCATCTCTTTCTCTTATTTACATTCAGAGGACTGTTTCCCTCTTTATATTTGATTTCGCGATCTTCTCTTAAGACGCTATAATAATTTTAATTATTTCTGCATAATTCTAATCTTTTCTTCCGTCTTTTCATCAATATTTGTTTTCGGTTTTCCTTTTATTCTTAATAATTTCTTTTCTTATTGTTGTCAGCCTCCGTTCAGGAAGGGGTACGGCAGATTCACAACTAAACTTCAATTATCATCCAAGATATCCATGTGCTTGAATGGGCGCGACACCACCTTTCGTGATTGACAAAGCGCATTGAAGTGAAGACGATGCAATTACAAATCAGGTTTTTAAGAATTTTTGTCGTGGAAATAAAGAAAAAATTAAACGGAAATCCAATGAGAGAACTAAACCAAAGTTAACAAATGGGAAGAAAGGAAAGACTTCTATTGAGATGCAAAGCGTGTAGATAACACTAGGTGTATATCTAAGTCTTCTTTCAAAATAAATAGGCAAAAAACGATTAGAAGAAATAGGAAAAGGGACAGGGCCTGGAACATTTCAACAACTTGGAAAAGGGTAAATGATAAGTAAGAAAAGAAGAAAATACTCCACTAGGGATTTTTTTTGGAATATTGCAGAATACAAACTTCAAAAAGAAGAAAACTAAAACAAAATTTAAAAAATAACAAAAGACATTGCCTTTTAAAGAACAAATTAAAAAAATTCTCTTTTACGAAAACTAAAACACGATATCTAAGTTCAACAAGAAAATAGGAGAAAGAAGCAGATTTGGAACAAGGCTTCTCTAGAAAATTGGATAAGACTGTAATAGCTTAAACACATAAGTTACAAAAACGAGAACTCAGGATTATCCCTAAGGTTGGAGGGAAAAGCCCGGGAAAATAGCCCGACAATTGCATGCAGATAGAAGGATTGCACGGGACAGAAAAATTCTACCGAAACCAGAAACACTGAGTTGGACTAACATCCCAAACTTTTGCAATGTCAAAACTTATCACCAGGAATTAAATGCAATGTATTGACAAAGAATAAAAGGAGAAAAAATCAGATCGACCACTGGGGAAAAGAAGTCTTCCACAACATCACGGATGTGGAAACTTCAGACAAAACTTTGGTAAACGAATGTTATAAAACTACAAATCTGACTGGATGAGTCCCAGACAAGACCTTACAATCAAATGGATCATCTAATCTTCAGTTTGCAAATTTCGCCCCCTATGTCGAATATCGCATCTTAAGAGGCTTTACAGAAAGCTCATTCTCTGATCATTATCCTCTAAGTCATTATCCTTCACATTAATGTTTTCCTTATCAAACCACATTACTTATCGTGATCATTTCTCATCTCTCAGTCTTTGCGAGTTTTCTCTCTCCCCACCCGCCCAAATGTCGTTCTTTTTTTTTGTTTTTCCTGTTTACCTCTGATTTTTCTACAAAGTATCTCTTCAGTCTGGGGTTAATTTACACATCTTCACATCTCTTCTCTATCTTCTTCAGGAATCACCTCCATCAACACCGAACTAAATATTAGTAGTTCTTTCAGTTGCCATTCATACTTTCATTTGAGTGTATTCTGTAGTTCAATCTCTCAGGTTTTACTTCTATGGGAATATATGAAGACCAGCAGACAGCTCTTGTTTTCACTTATTTTTGCTAACACCCTTCCCTTACTTTCGGTCGCTTTTATTCCGTTTTCTTTTGCATATCTTTAGTCCCACTTTCGTACTAAATATTCCATTGTGTTTTTATCATCTAATAGTTATTCGTTTCATCACTCTGTTAATAACTTACTTTTATCTGTCTTTGATATATATACAAAGTTTAAAATGGTGTGGATGTAGATTGGAAACGTGAATGGAGAAAAGGGATAGATGGATTCTGAAAAGATTCAGAGACGTTGAATTATTCTATGGAGAAATTAAGCGCACATTGCCAATTGGATAGATAAGAACAAAGGTGAGAACATTTATTCAGTATTTAAAGATTTAACAGCATTTGATAAGATTGGAGAGAGAAGTAGGTAGTTTAGAAATGCATTAGGAGAAAATGGTTTAACGAGAACATAGTGAGACCGTATAAGAGAGTGATGAAAAGATTTGCTGGCAGGACAAGAGTGGAAGGGGAGTTAGAAATAAATTTAGAACAAGGAGATTCAGACTGAATGTTCAATATGATTGGGTATTTGTTTCTCTATTTTATAGAATGGAGGAGATATTGTGGTAGAAGGAGGAAAGTTTGAGGCTTGCGTACGCGGATGACATAGTGACGGTGGCGAAAAAGAGGAGAATAATCAAAGTGATAAAAAATATTTAATGAGTGAAAGTTAAGAGCAAATGTGGGAAATGCGAGGACTAAATTTATGATCAAAATATAAAGAAAGAATAGTAAAGTGGTGGTTGAGAGAAAAAGAATTATAAAAAGATAACAACCATACGATAACGAACTGTTGTATCCATGCGAACCCACTTTTGGTTCGACCCTGTATATTTGTTGTGTACTTAAAAATGAGTTTTTAAGTTGTTAGATGGTGTATGAAGTTAACAAGATGGTAGACCATATCGAACAAGTGTCTATATAACAGTCTTGTAATCGCCAGAACATGTTGCTGAGATGCTTATATCAGTTATTCAGGGCAGCAATCGTCAATTTCTTTACCCAGGTAAGCAAGGAAACATAACACGAACATATTAAAGAAATAGAACAGAAAGGAAATAGGATCGTAAACAGGTATATAATTATAATACTTCGTTGCGCAGAGTTCCACTGGGTGTCGAAACAGTTTGAAGTCGGTGATCTACTGAAATCGTGTGTCGTACCCACGCACAAATAATAGTATTCATGACTTGAGCGGAGCGCTTATAAAAGCTTCCTAATTTTTAGCAGTGGCATTTCTCGATACTGGCGCACAATCGGAAAATCGACGTTTACTTTAGCTTCACCTTCGCTACTCCTGGCTGCGCGTAGTTAAGCGCGAACTTTACTTAAGACCAAAATTGTCGCTCAGTGGAATTCCTGTATGAACGCAGTGAATCATATCTTCATAAGCAGAATTGCCAGGATAGGAGAAAGAATATTGCGAAAGATCTAGAAAAGAAGAAATTTTAATAAGATGGTCCAGAGGAGTAATGACATATAGAGCGGAGATATGGGAGTGAAAAAGAATGGAAGAATTTGAAATTAAACGGAATAAAAGTAGACACTGGGACTCGGGAGAAAGAGAGACTTGGATGTATAGTAGAAGAAGAGGTAAAACCAGAGATGTTAAGAATTCAGACAGGAAGAAGAGCAATGAGGTGATGAGAAGAAGATTGAAAGTAAGAAAGAAAAAAATAATGAAAAAAGAAAAGGAGAAGGTACTGAAAGAGGAATATATAGAAAAAGAGATAATATTAATAAGACAAAAGGAAAAAGTGTGGAAGCGAGTGTAAGAAGATATCAAGATTCACAAACTCAAAAGATTAGAAAAAAAGGAAAGTACAATGATAAAGACAGAGAAATGACCCAGATATCTAAAAGCAGAGAAGAAAAGTAGGAGAGAAGAGACAGAAATTCAGGACAAAATAAAGAAAAAAATAAGTATTAGGGAAAAACGAGCACAAAAAGTATTGGTTGCGTTGAGAAGGGTGAGGAAAATTTAAAACATATGAGGAAGGTGTGGTAAATTGAGGGAAAGAGGAAAGAGAAAAGGACGCTATTGGGGAAAAGGGTGAGAAGATTGAGTGAATGAAGGAAACAAAAAGAGAAAGACTGGATGCAAAAAAGAAAAAGAAAAGACCATACAATTGGTATGCGGAGTAAGGAATAAATAAAGAAAGAGGTAGTGAAGGTAAAAGTGATGTGCCTTGGTTTCTGTTTGTATATATTCCCAAAAGTAATACAAATCAATTGTTAATTTTCTGTAGCTTTTTATGATTTTAATATATTTGTTAGTCACTTAGGTCGCCAGTGTCGTTTAAAACATAGTTTTATAGACTTCAGTTTTAGTAGGTACAACTAAAGATTTGAAAAAATTAAATTGATACAAAATAAATTGCAGTTAATGAAAATTATAATTTTAAACAAGTGGTAGTCGGTGTCGCCATCCTTATGGACTGTTGACATGCACTTAGATTAATCAAATGTAATAATTTGTAAAATCTGGCGGTACCGCCTAAGATTCAAATCGAATAAAACTACAGTAGCCAGTGTTAGTTGATTACAAACGGCAGCTACGTACACGTGTTTTGTCTTTTTGTGACTCATCAGTGTAAGGGTAGTTTGAACGCAGTCTCGATCTGAGGAATAGCTACCGAATTTCAACGCATTATATACCACTTTATTATCAAGATGGAGATCCTTTTTGTAAATGAGTGTAAAATATTTTTTTAAAATACAACTTCGGTAACATAACAAAAAAAACATTCCGATGAAAAAGACAGCAAAAAAATAAAACAAATTTATTGACTATTTGCAATATCAAGCAATCAAATTTTATTTTGTTCACTAGTTTTTAATATTTTCCATTGCTTCTCCTCCTTTCTTTTCTCTATCACTTCCTTCCTCCGTTGAATTCTCCCCCTCTTCCCATAATAGAATCAACAACTCAGTTTCTCTAATCGTAATTGTCGGCATCCTTTGATGTATTTAATGTTTCTCAATCAAAGCCACACAATCTTCACACATTCTCCTCTTCTTCTAGTTTCTTGTTTTTCAAATCTTGCTATATGATTTTTAAAGTCTTTTCCCTTAGAACTCTTTTACTGATTATTGTTCCTGTTATTAGTTTTCTATACTTCTCGTGTACCTTCTTGTATTCTTCCTCTGAATTTGTGTATCTTTATTTCTTGATATTATTCCCCTCCATACATCTTCCTACCTATCTTAACCTTTTATCTTTCTCATATATATCCTCGTCTTTCATAATATTTTCTTTCTTTCTCCTTTCCCGTATTTTATTTTCTGTGTCTCCACTTTTTCCATGTTCATACCGCATCTCATTGTCTTTCCTGTTCATTCTTGTTCCATATATCAATGCTCTCTTTCTTCTGTATCCTATACAAGTTTTTCTAGTTTTGTTCTTCTTCCACTATACCATCCGGTGTATCTTTATCTAATCTAATGTCTACTTCCAATATTTCTCTGTTGTATTACTCAAGTTCTTTCCATCTTTCTATCTCTGGATATCTGCTCCATATAACTTACTCTTGTTACTTACTCTCAAAAATCCATTTCATTTTCTCTAAATCTGTTCCAATCTTTCTTTGTCATTGTCTTTAATGTATTCCATCCTTTTTACTTTCCTTTCTTTATTTCTAATCCGTATTTTTATTGGTTTCAATTGCACTATATAACCCGGTGTTTCTTTCTCTAATCTAACGTCCACTTCCATCTTTCTCATGTACCTATATTCTTCATATCATTCACACTCTTTACATCCTCTGAAAATTAGTTCCCCTTTCTCTAAATCTTTCCAAATATTTTTCTTCTACCCTCCATACTTGCTTTACTATTATATTTGCTTTTGTCCCCATTGTCTTATATAAAATAATAAGCGAATATTTTGCCATTTTTTTACTAAGCAAATTCCTTAAAATTTGCTTCGTTGGGAGCTTCAATGTTCTCAAAAACATGTATACTTATACCACAGTACATCAGAGATCAAAACAGAGACACGATGGTATTCTGAGGTGTGCGTTTGGGATCTTGTAATCGACAGACAGTAGACCTCGAGAACTTAGGGCTTAATTAATTATAGTCGTAGACACCTATATCCTTCTCAAAACTTACACTTTTTTTTCAATAGTAAAATCTCGTCATATAGAAGCGTTTGTAGATTTTTCCAACTATTGAGGCGCCTAACATTGGTAGCCCAGAGTTTACAAAACGTAAGCTGGTTCTGTGTAATTGCCAGCTGTGGTTGTGCTTCATGTGTTGGTAGTTACTATGTTGGGTGATGGAGTTGACGAGCCGAGAACGTTTATGGGTTCCATTAGACCAGCGGTTGTGTTAATCATTTGACGTGTGGTTTTAGTGTGATCTAAGATATTGTTGCTAAACTCAGTTGTGTTGTGTCATGCCAGAGAAAAATGTTAGCTTATAGTACTTACTTGTTTTCGTTGTGTTTGGGTGCGGCTATCATTACGTTTGAGTTTGTCGAGAATCAGATCGGTCTTCGTTCATCACCTAAACTAGGTAATCAACATGTCCGTTATGCGAGTTGCACATATGACTGCTGTCGGCTATCTCCCGAGTACCTATACATAATTTATATGCAATAACTAAGTCTTGATGCATTCCATGTTTTTGGAAACGTTGCGTTTGTAAACTTGCGTTTTGGTAAGTTCTAATTCCTCCATGTTTGTAATCGTTATGATAATATACTTTCCTGTAGAAGACAAAGCAAACACATTCAAAATGCTTTAGAATAGAAGTTAACATGAAACCTTATGATAGTAAAAAAACAGAATCATCATTGAAGATAAAATAACAATTATCACTACTATTTACGCATCTGTTTTTGTATGAGCAAGGGCACCCTAATATTTATTATTAACCGCATATATTTTCATTTATTAACTCTAATATAATTAAAGTAAAAGTTAATGTTACTTACAATGACAAAATGTTATAATTTTTGGGCCTCTCGTCATTTTCCTATCCACGTAAGGGAAAACAGGACAAGACACGCCATCTAAAATCGACAAAAATTGAATTTGGCATCAGAGCGATTGGATTCATGCAGAATATTATATTACAAGAAATATTACTCATAATTTATATTTGATACAATCACAAGGTCATAACATTAAGTGACTGGTCTAGAAAATGTAAATAAAAATATTTACACTAATAACCATTTTTTATGGTACTACGAATGGTCCTGCGTAATTACCTAAGTGAGTTATAAGAACAATTAAGTGAGAATTTTAAAATAATACGTACCTATTAAACAACCATAAGTGCAAATTACATTGGTCGTCTTATCTAATTCCTGTTATTATTATTTAAACTGATGGGTATATAAACATAAGTAACATGTTTTGTAACAAATTAGACGATTCTTATTATAATTCAATGAACTCTGTTGAAGGAAATCCATAAAATTTACCCTACAGTAAAAGTTAATTAATTTTTAAATTTTTGTTGTATAAAATTTAATTTCTAAAGTTATTCAAAAATCTGATTGCAGTTATGCTTACGATATTTTTAAAGTACATGTTTGTAAATTTTTATTAAAATTGGTTGACAAGAAAATTTGTTCGTATAAAGTACATTTGTGAAAAGTTTTTATAAGCTAAAATTGAACATTATTCAAT
The DNA here is from genome assembly GCA_030710515.1 of Abscondita cerata. NCBI lineage: Eukaryota > Metazoa > Arthropoda > Insecta > Coleoptera > Lampyridae > Abscondita > Abscondita cerata. The sequence goes on along the minus strand of JALBCR010004102.1, from coordinate 37,684 downwards.
ATAGGTAAATTAATATCTACCGCCATAGTAGCTGTTAGTGGAAATTACAACTACATCGTGGTCGCCTTTGTAATTCCTATTATTTAAGGATGCTTATTTAAATATTTTGAATTTGATTATTGCTAAAAGTTAACCCTAGAAAATAAATAATGTTTAAATTTGACATTTAATTTGTATTTAAGAGAACTTAGAGACTATTCACCAAAAATTACATAGAATTTCAAAGTATACGTTTGTAAATTTTTATCAAAATCCGTTGAAAATTTTTATCTCGACAAAAACGACATTGCACATTTTTTGAAAATTTTCAAAATCAGTGCACCATCTTTTTTATTTATTTTTAAACCTATAAAACCAAATTTTCGTTTAAGTCAAATAACTTATGAAGTATTTGAAAACTGAATCACTTATTTTGAATTTTGATAGATTTGTCTTTGACTATTTTGGCATAACTATTTGTCTAACACAAAGTTTTACTAAAGAAAGTTGTTTATTTTAATGTCATCTATAAACTCTTGAGAATGGAACACATAGTTTGTGACATCCTGTGTATAAAATACAAAAAATAACCCAACCGATTGCCAATAGAGAAAATGTAAATCTTCAGTAACGAAATTACCCAGGTCTTTATTACCGTTTCTTGATTACTTCTTAGTTTAACTTCTAATCTAATCAAATTTTGCACTTTTTGTTGTCCTTTTTTTTTCTCATTCTCTTTGTGCATCTTTTCAGTTCAGATCAAATTTTAGTGTCTTACCACCGTTTAACTGAAACTTTTATATCTGTTATAAAATTTATAGAACTAGACGTTAAATCAAAAGCAGATAATTCAACTTTAATCACAATTACATCGTAACGTATGAGACGAAATTGATTTCATTAATTGGGTAATAAAAGAAAATGACAAAATGTAATGAAGAACTTACGTTGAAAGGCATAATTCTGACGTAGAAAAAAGCGGTTGTTGCACAAGTACATAATCGTAATGACCTGTAGTCGTTCAGCAATGTCTTCCTATTGTACCTACGTTTTCTGAAAACAATGCCTTTCATTCGGATAAAAGAAGCAACAATCATTTTCTTTTGAGTTTTCTTAATGAATAGGAATTGTGAGAGTATGTTAAATAATACAAGAGATAAATTTTATAATGGCTTAACCGTGTGACGATTCGTAAAAGCATTCCCAAATTGAACTGACAAGTCAATTTTTTATCTACAGTTTTACGACGGCGATACCTCCTCCATACAAACAGTACGTGCTTTCCGAAATTGTAATTCGTTCAGCGACACCTGCATCCTTTTCTAATAGTTTCCCAGTTGCTAATACAGAAAAGTAGATGCTTCAGTTTAGAAAACAGCAAATCGTGTGAAGGTGTCATAAATGTCAGATCACACTTGACTGAAGAATGCTTTCCTGATCGAGTCTTCGGTCCATTTTATTTTCAGAGATAGTATAGTGCCAATTTTACACATTCTGATTTTCATAGTCCAGTAGACAACGTGTTAACATTAATTCGTTTGACGATGTCCCTTATTACCATATTTTTTCGTTTAACGCCATCCATTATCTAACGTTCTGTACAAAACAAAACGATAAAACTGATCGTGTTTGCAAATTCAATAGATTCAATTCACTTCCTACTTGAACAAAATAAACTATTGGCGTTTATTATTTTTTTTATTCTTCCCTACGAACCAATAATATTGAATCGAAACTTTCTGATTAACAGCAAATTCTAAAAATGAAACTCTATAACGAATGGTGTTATCAAATTCAAATCTCTCCACTTTATCATTCAATTTAAACTTTCCTTTTTGCTTTTATGATTAGTTTTTTGCGGATGTTCACGATAAAGTTTCTCAGCCATATCGTTCTCGTTACCTTTTCGTTATTTGCATAAGTGGTTCTTATCTTTTTAACTCGAGGCTTTTTAAATATCGACATTGGGATGTTTAACAAAATTATTGTGTCGTTGACTTACGAATACTGCATTTACTTTGTAAAAAAATACTTGGTTTAAAAATTCAGAACATGCACTTCCATAATTTGGTTGATTTATTATTATTTGGGCAACATTCGTTTCACCTGATTGCGCTCCAGCAACAAAGACTGCCCAAGCGCTGTATAATCAATCCGCTGCAAGGAATAGAAGAAACACGTGGTGATCACGCATTGTTGTATATTTACTTCAGGTTCGTCTCGGAATTGAATGAAGTATAGTTACGGTACTACCTGCTTCTTTAAATACGCAGAAGACCCCAATAGCCTAAGCGGACTAAATACCTGGTCAAAATTAATGTAATTGTAGATTTATTAATAAAATATGTATATTTTGATACATTTAAACATTTCTTAAATGCTTACTAATTTTCTTCTTCGTCGCTCTGGTGAAAGAATGAAGACTAGAAATTAGCAGGATCTAATGTAACAAGCAGCATGTGCAAGACATCTTTGTTACAAGTCACTCAAGAGAGTTTTCTTGTTTAATCCCTTTGAAAGCTTTTGAATCTTTTATTCTGGTTCTTCTCTCTTCTTCAGAGAACGAAGGTCTGCAAACGAGATTATTTTTGCTCCGTGAACCAACACTTTGTTACGGTTTTATTTTCTAAGATGGGACATGTGTCAAGAGCCGGATTAGAAACATGTGTGCGCAGTAATATGTTTACGACGAAAGTGCATTTGTAGCGTTTTGCTAATTTTCTATTGGTGGAAAATAAAATTCGGTTAAGATTCATACTTAAGATACAACTTAAATTGAAATTTCCACAAAATTATTAATGTGTGATTCAAAATTTCAATACAAATTTTTGGTTCAAATTTAAATCATTAATTACCATTAATTATTCACTTTTCATATTTTTTTCCTGTTTGTATTAATTTTAATTGCCGCGTGAAATCTTTTTAGCACGTTTGTGACCTTATGTTCTCGCATGTGTTCTTACCTGATAACTCCTGAGGGTACTGGGTGGCTGATTCAGAACTTTCTCTATCAATTAAAGACCACGCCCGGTTCCGTATTAGTTAGCTGCCAGACCTTAAGTGAATACTACGTCTAACAGGGTTGGTTTATGCTTTATAACTTTATCGAGGAGCCTATCGTCTTCCGTTCTTCTTTGCACACCTTCCCTAAGAGGAACCTTGGGGTTACCTAACTTCCTTCGACCTGTGAATATCGTCGCTAGCAGGAAACGTTCATTCTCAGTTTCACATTCTACAGATTACAGCTAAGTTTTATTATTCAAGTTACTTATTCCAGTGAAGTGATAATGTTAACTAAAGCACAAGTACATATGACATGGAACGGCTTGAGCTCTAGTGTTTAAGTAAATTTTATTCGAGTTGTACTCTCCTGACAGAACGTTTTTAAACCAGCTCCACAGGACTCCAGATTTTGCCCAGAGCGGTTGACGCAAAAACAAGAGGCCTTTTGGGTTTGCCGGAGGTTTCTGATTGAGGTCTAGATGTCATCATTGATTAATTATTTTTTATTTCACTTTCTTATGCCACTTTGTAAAATTCGTACCGGTTCTTGTTTCTTTTCTTTACTAATTTCTATCTGCACTTTAGTAAATTATTGTCAGACCTTATCCTTATACCCCAAATATGTCTTTGTTTTTACTTTCTTTCTCTTTTTCCCTTTACTGCTAAATTTGTCCTTTTGAAAAAACACCATCTTTGTTTTTTCGCATTTACTTTGTTCTAAGCTATATTTTCACTACTTTTTATTTCCATCATCTCATTTTCTTTCACTACGACCACTATGTTGTTTGTGTACACACTCCTCTCTACTACCTCCTCAATTCTTCTTCTAAATCTACTACATTATGGCCTACAGAACAATACAGCTATCTGCAATTTTCTTTGCAGTATTATCGAATATACCCCTCAGGTTCTTAAACTTATTCTTTTAATATTTCTGTCTTCTCATTTATTTATTGGACATATTATCACCTCTCTCACTGTTCTGAAATGTTTCTTCTTTTACATGTTATATTAAATGTTTTTCTCTTTCATGTCCATTGCTCTTCCTATCTCCTTTGCCTTTCCTTTTACTAATTTCAGGACCTCTTCTATTTCTTGGTTTCTCATTTCTCAGTTTCTCTTCATCTTTCCTTTCTTTTCTACTACTTTATAACTGTCATCCTCTTCATACACCCTCACTTGCACACACTCTATCATCATAGGTTGATTCTCTCTTCTCTCCTAAATAAACTCGTGTTTTTCTCCTTCTATTCAATATTGTCTACTCCTTCTCATCATAAATTTAAAAGTTCCACCTCTTCCTTGTTTAAAATCTTTTTCTTCGTTATTATTATTATTATTTATTTAATGACATGCAGCTACTAATTATAAGCCCCATGTACGGTATCAAAAATAGTATTATAATGTAGGTAGGTATCACTCTTCCATATTTCTGTACATATTCATGTTTTTTAGGAATATCTGTGTATTTCGAATTCATTGTAGGTTAGATAATTTTCTTTAATTTCTGGCTTTATATCGTACAGTTTGCGTTGGACATTGAACTGGGGACAATCACAAAAGTATGTGCGTGTATATTTACATTGGCATTTCGGCAATTATCGTTTTCTTTGCAGGTGGTCTGCTGAGTATGTCTTTGTATCGCTTATGTGCAGCCTGTGGGTAATCACTGTTTTTGCCTGAAGAGTTTAAGTGCAGGATAAGTATGCCGCTGGGTTATCGATGTAGGTGGGTATTTGTTCTAGACCATCGTTCTTGCCAATTATCTATAATTTTGTGCTTGATAGTATGTTTCAGGTCTTTTTTGTTTCATGAACATCTACTACTAGTTGTGTCGTTGCACAGCGGCGTGTGTACTAAGAGTGTATTACGTAAATAGTGTAAACTAAATTAAAGACCCAAAACAGTCGCGCAAAGTCGAAAAGATTTATTTTGGAAAAAAACATGTGCATTTAGGGTTATAATTACGTGAAAAATTTTTTGACTGATTATTTTATGGTGCAGTAAATGTTAGTTTCAAATTATAAGGGATTATGTTTAATTAAAATTAATAAGTACACCTAAATCCTTTTGTAGATATGAATCTCTTATATAATGAATTGGCCTCTCAAATTTAGGTGAACTTATTACTTCCATTTAATAATTAATTTATGATAAGTATTAAAGTGGCCCATAAAATATGTCGTTTTTATGGATTATTTATATATTTTTTTTTAACTGCGGCAGTTGCAGAAATGTTTTTAGTAATGAAGATAAGAGAGGTATTATCAAATCAAATTGAAGGACCTGATTGGTATGTGTTATACTAACTTTAAAATTTGTTACGATAACTTTGGTTAATGGGCAATTAAGAAAAAATCGTTGCGTCGGTTTAAGAGCTGTTTAATCGGTTACACACCATATTATCATACAAAAAATATATCAGTAGCAATACAGAATATCGTGCTCTCTCGGTGATATTCACACATATAAATATAAATTGATTAGCGACCCACAACAACAGGTAATAGACAAAACTTGATAGCCGTTGCTATTGGGTGAGACGGAGTCTTATCCTTCTTGAGCGTCGAACTTGTCCCGCTAGCTACGCACACAGAGCGTGTGGAACCAAATAACAATGAGTAAATTAATTATAAGCGCCACCTTGATTTAAAACGTACTTTAGCAAGTCGCCAAGGTTACTTTGATAGTAATACGAGCGATAAGAAACCAGAGTACAAAGTTCTTCGACATTAAACATATAGTTACCTGGAATAAGTTACTTAACTAGGATCACCCGTGTATCGTTTATTAAGGCGTCATTTTAAGAGCGTTCGACATCAATAGTTCCCAGTTTTAGTTAAGAAATGGTTTGGTACCGGTGATTTGATTGTTCGGATACACGCTAAAATTGAAATAGCTGCATATTACTTCTCGAGTACAAGTAAGGTCGAGAGGTTAATCCTTTCAATTATAATAGCATAAGCCAGTAACGGTTCCAGAAAACAACCCACAATTTCTGAATTTCTCCGAAAATACGAACGGACAAAGAAACTGTAATAATTGAAAGCAACCGAATGAAGCAAACTATTTGCCACGTAGTGAAACTATAGATCAGTAAGCTCACCTGGAAACGTTCATTTCTAGCTAAACAACACAGTTTATTTCTCATTACATCATCTGATGTAATTTACGTTTCACAACTGGCGGATAGTTTAATGATGGATTAATCCATGGTCGTGTTTAAGAATTTCCTTTAGCAGTTTCTTTTTTTAAAAACACGACTTTTCTCGTTGCCAGTCAAACACAAAAAGAAAAACGTCAAACGACACCAAATTGGTTTATACGTTGACTTTGTTCTATTAAACTTGCAGTGAAAGTAGACAAGGTCGTAATAAACAAATAACACGTATGCAGGACAATTTAACGTTAGAAAAGTAAAAGCTAGTGAAACGTAAATTTTTATCGTAACAAATTATTTAATTATTTAATCCAAGATCGAATCCTGTAAAAATATGAAACAAAAAATATAATAATAAAAGTACTGATACCGATTAAGATTAACGGTTTAAAAAAATAATGTTTGTATTTGCACAATGCTTTGTGCATGATTTTCCTGATATTATTGAATGCATGGCTCGCATTTCACCATGCCAGATAGCAGTTCTAAAGTGTGAAAACACTCGCTCAAATTCAAAGAGATCAAAGCGGCTTTTCTTCACGTTCACTATATGTTTTATGCATTCTTAAATGGAATACTATATGAATCTTCTAATTATAATAACATATTCATAAATGGAAAAACAGTTATTAGAATTTATTTATGGAAAACATTGACCGCATTCGAGGGATAAACATTGAAAAGCTATAAGTTCAGAAGTTGTTGGTAAATATTAATATCTAAATCTTCAAATTGAAAATATAACGCTCAAACAATAAATTAATTAAATAAAAGTATTAGTAGGAATAGTGTTATGGAATAATTTCTGCAAAAAATGACGAGGGGAACAAGTTCAAATCCTGTTCGTAGACGCCAATATGTTTATCTAGACCCATTGGATTCTATAGTCTTTATTCAATGATTTTTGATAAATAATTATATAATACGAAGTCATAAGGCATTGACGTGTATTAAATCAAATCATAAAGTGTTTCATTAATTGTGTATTTATTCTAACATGTAAAATTATTGAGTTAATAAAAAAAAAAAGTGTGTGTTGTCTGTTAACTCGAGCTATCCAAAATAGGTGACCGACTCTATCTTTTACGTATATTTATTCGCAAATAAAATCTTTTTCTTTGCGAATACCAATATTTAAACACAAATCAAACTTTTGATAAGATTTATTGTTTCGTCGTGCAATTATCTAAACATATTTTTATTGATTTTCAAAATGCCAATCATAAATATTGATGTTTGCTCAATGTGCGAAAATGATCTTGAGGTGTCACAGTAAGCTATAATTTGTGAAAATTGCAAAATGCTATGCATGTTGACTGTACAAACACCCGCCGGTTTGAAAAAACTACTATTCTGTCTGAAAAAAAGCGAGTGTTTTTCTTTTGCGAGAAATGTTTTAGATAAACGGACATCGACACTAAGATTTGATGTCTATCATTGCGGACTTAAAATCAGTCATAATTGAATTAAAGAAAGAAGTAGAAGAAATTAAGAATAAGTCTAGATATAGTGAGAACCCATCGACAATTCAGATCATTATGGAAGAAATGTACGATCGGAGAGGGCGTGAAAAATTGATGTTTATGGTCTGCCGGAGGAATCTTCTGACAATTAAAAATCATGATGAGAAGGCAGTAAAGAGTCAAGCGCTAACTTTCATCTCATAAAAATTGCTCCACATATTTCAGCAGAGAACCTGAAACCATTTAGACTTGGAAGAATTGCAGATTCCTTGAAGCAAGACCTTTAAAGATAAGGCTTAAAAGCAGAAATTGATTGTCTTGATTTACCAGTTGTGCGCTCAACTGCTAAGCAAAATTCAGCAATTAATATGGCGACGGCCATTTTAGTATCTAAAGACAAAACTCAATGGAAGAAGAATTCTTAGAAAACTTAAACAAAGCGCGCGAAAGAAACACAGCTGGAGAAAAAAGATCTGACTATAAAGTATATAAATGGTATTCCAAAAATAGTTTGTCAAAAAAACTAATAACTGGCAGGCAAACTTCTCTTCTTATTTATTATCAAAATGTGCGTTGGTTAAAATCTAAACTAAAAATCTTTCTCTTTCTGTATCTTGTTTCTGATTATGACATACTTATATAACTGAGACAAATTTAAATGAACACACCAAAATATCTGAACGGACTTCCCAATACAAAATTTATCGTTGTGACAGAAGTGTAGATACTAGTAATACAATTTGTGGCGAGTGTTTTATGATATTAGTGCATAAAAGTTTAAAAATACCCAGATAGTATTTTAAGAAAAATCAGTCGAACAAGTGTTTATCTCTGTAAATTTTTCTCATGGCAACATTCTTTTTTGAGGCGTATACATACCTCCTGCTTCAAACATCGAAAAAATGAAAAACACTGTACATCTCTTGAAACTATACTATTTACCAAAAATGTGTACAAAGAATTTTCTATATTTGGTGACTACAATATTCCAAAATTAAATTGGTGTTGTCCCATGGGGTTGATAAACTTTTCTGGTGCTGCGAAGTACTTCTAGATTCATATACTTCAAACGGTCTCTTTCAAATTAATACAGTTACAAATGTAATCAAGATATGTTTAGATTTAATTTTCTCATCGATAAATGACATTCAAGTAGAAGGGTCTGAGCCCCTACTAAAATCTGAAGACTACCATCCATCACTAAATAGTAATGTCAGATTATAATAGTATCTTACATCTAAATCAAAATTCTGACTCACTAATTGCGATAAGAGAGTTTTGATAATTGTACTATCAGGTTTGGTATCTAATTATTATTTAGCTTCTACAAATTGGTGTATCTTACCTAGTTTTGTGTCAAGAAGCTTACAAATTATTTATAAGCATTTTAAATTATATCTTAGATTTAATTGTTCTATAAAAATTTATCAGATAAATCACAATTATCCCGTTTCAGCAATGAGCTAAAAAACTGTAACTAAAAAAATTAGCACATTTAACATATAAAATATCCTTGTCGGACGATGACTATACTATTTTCGATTCTTAGAGCTAAATGTAATTCAATATCAAGACGTGACTACAAATTACATATAAAAATGTGGAAAATTAATTATATGTAATATCAAACATTTTGGCATTATGAAATGCGTACCGCAAAGATAAATCCCGATTTTCCCGATAAAATGTTCTTAAATGAAAATGAACAAATTCTCCATCTGAATCTGCTAATTTGTTTGCAGATCACTTTAGTAATGTTTTTAATCCTTTGACAAATACTAACGTACATTATAATATGGAAACAAACTTGTGTCTTGGAAATATCTTAATATCTGTTGAATCAATAACAAAAAAAATTGTCTTCCTTAGATGTAAAAAGGACGGTGCAATTGAAAGTTATTCCACCCAAGTTTTTGAAACAGTGTGCTACTTCTCTCTCTTTTTCCTTTATATAATATTCAATAAGTCTTTATTATATGGTATCTACCCTGATGATTTAAGAATTAGTTATATTCTCCCCTCTCTTCACATCTGGTACAAAGAGTGACATAAAAATTACCTGTCCCATCACTATCAACCTTCCATTGCTAAAACGTTTGAATCTTTAGTGCTAGATGTTATTAGACCTCAATTTAAGCAGGTAATTAGCTTTGATCAACATGGTTTTACTTCAGGCAGAAGCACTTTAAGCAATTTGCTAGTTTTTCAGATTACATTTTATTCATTTGATGACTTGGGTCAAGTAGATAATTATATTTAGATTTTACAAAAGCTTTTGATAAGGTTAGTCATAATCATCTTATAACTAGCTTAAATGTTATGGCATTTGTGGTGCATTGCTGGATTGGTGTAAAAAGTTATTTGTCAAACCGTATACAAAAAATAAAAGTTCAGTACCTAAAATTTTCCAAACCTATTTATGTCACATCAGGGGGAATTTTCCTCAAGGATCTAAATGGAGACCATTCTTTCTTATATTTATAAATATAACATTTCTTTAAACATAAATTCGATAAATAATAAACTCAAACCTCTGTTAGACACTTACTTTTTTGCATATGATATCAAGTTATTTGTCAAGATATCTTCAGTTGCAGATTCTCAAAAATTCAGGGATTATTATTAATTATAGAAAACTGGTGTACTGAAAATCGTATAAAACTTAATATTAAAATGTAACATTCTAACCTACTATAGAATACATGCTCTATATTACATGATTATTTTATTCAAGGAAAACGTCTCTCTCGTTGGCTAATACAATCAAAGATCTTAGTATATATTTGATTCCAAATTAGATTTTTACTGTGCACATTGATACATTAATAAAAGATGTAATAAGCAGTTAGGGGCTTTATTTTTCGTTTCACTAAAACTTTCAAAGTCCCATGTCATCAGATCTTTATTTACAACTCTAATTCGCCCCTCATTAGAATAATGTTTCCCTGTTTGGTCGCCACATTATGTTTGTCATATTAATAGAATTGAAAATATTCAGAAGAAATTTCTAGAGTTCTAGCATATAAATTAGATCAACATCTTCCAACAAGTACATCTTCATCTCTTGCCAAGAACTTAAAATTTGTCAAACTTAAAGAATCGTCGAACGTACTTAGATCTATTTTTCTATACAAATATTTATTATTCACATGTTGATTGCCTGACTTATTAAGTAAGATATCTGCATGTGCCAAATATCGTACTCACCTCAACAGATCTTTTGCAAAATCCTTTATAGAAGAAATTATCTATACAATAGTTTTTTCCCTCGATCATTCAATGCAGCCAATGCTTCTGGAGATGTTTGTTTTCTCTCACCTTAGCAAACTATAAAAAACGAATACATGCAGTAGTTTGTGAGTAACTATGTTTGCATTCTGTTAATAATATTAAATATTAAATGTTTTGCGGTGTTCTTATGTACTTTATTTCAATTCTTTTGTTTTTTGGTTTTTTAATTTTTTTGTTTTTTGGTTTTCAATTTTTTGGTTTTTAAACTTATCTCTTAACTAGAATAATATATAATATTTCATTTTGAGTGCAATAATTAAACACACTCTTTGTCTCTTTATTTACTGACTCTGATTTAATTTTTATTTTTGTATTAATATTAAGTAGAGTTGTATTATGAAATAGTTTAATTTCTAATATAGTATCTATTGTATCTGAGGGTATGCCTGCTGTTAAATAAATAAATAACTACTGTTACATATTATTATAAGAGATGGCGCTAGCTAAATGTAAGAAATCCCAACTGATAGTTTGAGTTAATAAAACATATTGATAGCGAGCGTATGTTTGATAAAGACAAAAATAATGCATGGTGTCCGTGTCAAGTTAAAAATTCTGTTAAAACCATAGGATTGATATCTTTAAAAAAATGGCTCAGTTCAAGCAATTGCGTACCAATAGCTCATGTAGGAGATCCATTGGTGAATTAAAATTAGATTCAGATAACAATTCATTAGCGTGGAAGTAGTAATCGAAAAGTTTGACTTTTTATAACGACCAGTTAGAATTTGAAAGTGCTTCGGATAAACGTAAAATTGCTCTTTTGTTGCATAGCATAGGTAATAAGGGTTTGGAAATATTCAATTTTTAATTTATCTGAAAAGGATAAAGCATTCGATAAAGTCGTAAAATTATTTAACGAACATTTTGTTCCAAAAAAAAAGTTTCACCTTAGAACGGCATAAATTTTTCACACGTGTTCAAAGTTGTCAATAGAACAATTCGGCGATTATATTCACCGCCGATTTGCATAATAAAAGTTTGCTTGTGAATTTAAAGATATGAGAGAAGATCTAGTGCGATAGATAATTTTTAATTTATCAATTCCTCAATATCTTACAGAAAGAAAGACTTTTACTTGAAGACGATTTAAAATTAGATAAGCCCAGTAGTGTTGCAAGCCGCCGAATTATCACATAAACAGATGCAAGAACTTAACTTCGAAAAAATTGTCAATGCTTAAAATTGATAAAAACCGTACTTACAATATACACAATAAAAACGCGATATCAAAAATATGAATCATGTCATTATAAAGTGCGGAGGTGATTGGTTTCAAATAACAATTGTCCAGCTGAAGGAATCAAATGTATTCAATGCCACAGAAAAAAACCACTACACAAGTATGTTAACTCAAGAAATAATTCAAGACGAGATCGTTCCATTCATCTAACGCAGATCGAAGATTCAAATTGATCGATAATGAAGAAATTGAACAAATTTTCAGCGGTAGTATTAATTCAAATAATAATTGTGAATGGGTTTGGCTTTTATTTATAAATAACCAAAAAAACGCGATCAAATTAGATAGCGGAGCTCAAGTTAATTACTTATCATAATTTTGTATAAAAGTTTAGGGTTTCATCTAAATTCATACTAATGACAGAAAATTTAAACTTAGCACGCTTGATAATAAGTATATCAGTAAAAGGCATTTGTATAATTAAATGTTATCTGTCGAACAACAAACCAGTCAATATCTAATTCGTTATTGTAAATTCTGATTGTATACGATTTTTAGGTTTTTAGGAATAGCTAATTATTTATCAAAGTTTATAAATAATTTTACATCAATCTACACTTTGTTAAGATATTTGTTAAGAAAAGACATCATCTATAAATGGGAGCAAACTCACCAAAATGTTTTCGAGAAAATAAAGGAGGTAATTACAAAAGCTCCAGATACAAATTTTGATATTAATAAAGATACAGTAATTTCTGTAGATTGTAGTTCAGAAGGTGTAGGTGCATGCCTAATGCAGGATAGTTTACTCTCACTAATTTACATTCCTAAAGCATTATCTGAGTTAAATAAAAAGATATGCAGCTCAAGTAGAAAAGGAGATGTTTAGTATTGTTTTTGGTTGTAACGATTTCATAAGCATATTCTCGGTAGAAAGTTAAATTTGAAACTGATCACAAAGCTTTAAGTTATTCAAAAACCTCTAAATCAAGTTCCCATTCGTATTCAACGAATGATGGATCTTCAGGTCAAGGGTACATTATAATTATTGTTAAGTACGTTCCTGGGAAAAATATGTTCATATCAGTTTTTCAGCAGATCGTACTTACAACCAAGTGTTGATGATAATGATTATTTAGATGACGATGAATTCAATAATGAAATAAATTCCATCATGCTTAACGTAACTTATGATTACTTCCTATATCACAGGACAAACAAGAATTAATAAAACAAAAACTATTGATGATCATATTCTTTGCAAATTAAAAACGTACATCCAAGATGGTTGGCCTCAAAATAAAAATAACGTCGATAATATTGTAAAACCATTTTGGAATGTAAGACACAGAATTACATACAATTAACGAAATAGTTTTTAAAACAATTAGTTGTAATTCCGATATCGCTACAAAAATGATGCTAAATTTAATACACGAGGAAACTTGTTTGAGAAGATCTAATTCAGTATTTTACTCAAAATCAAATTAAAGATATTTGTTTAAATTGTCCAAAAGTGTATCGTGCATAGAGCAAATAATTGCAAAGAACCTATTACATTTCACGATGTTCTTCTCTACCATGGTTTAAAATTAGGTAGTGACATATTTGAATTAAAAAATGTTACTACTTTATTATAGTAGATTATTACAACCAATTTATAGAAGTAGCTAAATTAGAAAACTTGTCTTCTAGTAATGTCATTTTACATTGTAAATCTATTTTTGCACGTCCTGTTGAAAATCTTTTCTGACAACGCTACACAATTTTCAAGTAATGAATTTAAACTTTCTGAACAATATGGTTTTAAACATATACGAGGATATTGATATCTAGTTAGCCTAGACCAGTTCCTTGTATAAACAAAATATTGCGTTACCATAGCAACGAACAATAACTTATTAGAAGTGTCAGTGTAAAGTTTGACGTCCAAAAGTAAACCAGAGGTCACGCAATAAATTAAATGAAAAAGATGTCACACCGAAATTGTGAAAATCGAAAAATTGGGTATCGAGCCATCATCGAAGTACCCGTATTTAAAAGAGTTAAGAGGTAAGCGGATTTACCCAGATATGTTTAATACCCTTGGTGATCAATGTCCTAAGTATGCGACCAAGTCTAAATTGGAATGCAAGCTTCAAAAAGGTACATTTTCCATTGAAGATGATGACCGATCAGGAAAGACCCAGTTTCTGTGTCAGTCCCCGATTAATATCAATGCAGTTCATGACATGATTTTATCGGACCGTTGAATTGGGCTAAAACAGATATCTGAAGCACTGAATATTTCATACGAACGCGTTCATTATTATGGTTTACGTCCATTTGGTCATGAGAAAAATTGCTGCAAAATGGATCTCCAAATGTTTGAATGTTCATCAAAAGCGTGCAAGGGTAGAGAAAGAATCGAATTCGATTTGTGCTCGATTTGAAAACGATGTAGACTTCTTAAACCGAATTGTTACTATGGATGAGAATTAAGCACATTTCTGATCCAGAAACAAAAACAACAATCGATGGAATGGCGACACTCTGGTTCTCCAAGACCCTAAAGTTTCGTGTCCAAAATCTGCTGAAAAAGTTCTTGCTTCAGTTTTTGGGATTGCCAAATAAGTAATCATGATTGATTTTTTGGATAACGGTAGAACAATAATTAGAATTACTATTCGACATTACTGACCACTCTACGAAAAATATTAAAGAGAAAAGACGCGAAAATGTCCCAAGATGTTTTGTTTTTCAGGGACAACGCCCCTGCACACAAATCTCATGTTGTCATGCAAAAAAAAAACCCGATTTGGGTTTGAATTACTAGAACACCCCCTTATTCACCCGTTTTGACTAAGTCCGACTATCACCCTCTTTCTTCAACTGAAAAAAAGTTTAAAAGGTCGTATATTTTCTTCCAACAAGGAGGTAATAGAAGCTGTGGAGGTCTGGTTTGCAGAGCAAGAAGAAGCATTTTTAAAGGTCTAGAGACGTTGAAGGTTTGCTTTATAAATAAATGTACCAAGTTGGGGAGAATATGTTGAGTAATAAATTATTTTGACATTGAAATTTTGTTTGGTTCTATAGTAGGCTAAGAATTTTTCAATCATCTCCTGAACTTGATCTCCAAATTATTCTCAATCTAATAGACTGGCAGAGTCTAGTTAAAAACATAAAACAAGTTTTGAAAAGCTGCCATCATGATCCCTCAGATCCGTATTTACCATTACTGAACTTCAGAAACTCTCCCAGAATGAATGCCATCTCTGCAAATCTATTATTTAATAGAAATTTAAACAGTAGAATACCTGTCAAATTTAATCTTAACCCAAAATTATTTAACAAAATTAATTGCAGGATTTTAAAAAAGACGAAATCGAATTAGATCACATTATAACAAACATACAAAAGTTTAAATAAAATAAATAATGATGAAACTGTCATGTTTAAAAATAAAGTTGATAGATACAATTTGGACACCAGGCAAGATAACTGCAAAAAGTGGATTTATCCGAGATCATATGAAATTGAAGACAGCGGCAACGTTTTTTGTCGAAACAGACCAGCATATGATTGAATAACGATGTTGAACGCGTAGATGATGAAGAAGAAATTTTTTGCAAAATCTTAAAAATTATAAACAAGAAGTGGAAAATTAGTCAGTACTCTTGAAAGATTTAAATGTAATTAATTATGGTTCTATTGAGTTTTATTTTATTTTATAAGAAGAAATGTTACATATTATTATAAGAGATGGCGCAAACCAAATGTGCAAATCCCACCTGACAGTTGAGTTAATAAAGCATATTCCATAGCGACGTATGTTTGATAAGGAACGAAACTAACGTTATGTGATTTACAAGCGTGAATATAATAACTTACAGACTATCGTATTTTCATAGCAACCGTACGAAATCATAATACCTATCTTGTTTTGTTTTAACAAATATGATAGGAAATTAAGAATTGAACAGCGTGCATTAGTATTAAACATAATGAATTCCCAAACGCATCGAAAATTGGCACACCACTACACGTAAAAGAAGCAGCTCAAATAACAATCTGAGTCCTTAATCTTCTCTCTGAAATCTCGCCAAAAGTACCATACGACCCACAAGATTTTCATGGATTGGCGTACTAAATAACGTAAACTCCTTTTCGCAAGATGTTTTCTGCGTACTTCCAGGAATTGTCCAGTAAATATACAGCTTTATCATTATGGACATTTCTCCATGCTTAGAAGTACTTTATTATCAATAATGGATTGAATGTCGAAAATTTCTACAAAACTGCGAGAATTCGCGACATGCGTCTGAGAACCACACTAACATTTACTCCAGAACAAATTAACAAAAACAATGTTTTGAGTGTTAATAATTATATTTTTTACTAATTAACTAACTATTCAGGTTTGCTTTAATGGACAAACCATGGGAGCTACTCGCGCTGCTGAATTGTTCAACCACGGGTTGCAGATATTCAACACCTTGGATCTTGTGAGTTTTATGGTCACTGTATAACCTAAAAACAAAGATAAAAAAGCAAACGATTTGCTATAACGGAATTTTAATCATATTTGTAAGAAATATATGGAGCTTTGTCCGCCACATATTTCACTAACATCACTGTTTTTTGAAATTCACAAAAGTATTTTTCTCAAAAAATTGGCATCAATAAATTTGGGGCTATGGAAAAGACATTGCCACATTTTAAATTACCGGACAGCAGATTATACATCGGTCATTGTTTCCAGCGTTCGTCCAACATTACCTGTTTGATTCTGGCGACAACACTGCTCTAAAGCGGCACGGAGGGTGGAAATCATCTTAACCGTAGCCGAAAGCTACATACATGAATCGCAAAAATGGAAACATACACAGCAAACAAGTTTTATAATTCTATTAATTTACAAACAAGTACTAGCAGCGCTGCAGACGTTTATAGTTCCATTAATCAGCAACCAAGTACTAGTACTACCACATACATACAACCTACAAAAACGAAACAATATTTACACAATTTTAAACCTTCAATTGGGCTGCAAATTGTTTACATTTTACTCGTTGTTATCGCGCAAAGATTGTCCTTAGATAAGTAATGTGAATGATTAAATGTTTTTACTTTGATTAGCTTTAATAAAATTATGTTTCATACAGAAAATGTTATGGTCGTAGATAAAGCATAGTATTCAATTTGTGGTAAAGGGCAATAACTCATTGAATGATTACGACACTCGACTAACGTCTCATCATCGCAAAATCATCCGCGTGGACCGATACTACCATTCGCTTTTACCAGCGTTAGGTCTTTGTGTCAAACTGTAGAACGTTTCAAGTAGGACGACGTGCATTTGATGGTGTTTTCGGGAGTTAATACCGGACAATCTTTATAGACAACGATTTGCTTGTGCCACCGTTTCTGTGGCAATAAATCGTATGTTTTGCTGTATATTTTTATCACCACATTACATAGATTCGTTGTTCTTTGTTTGTTATAACCTTCAAAGGTGTCACATGGCTACCATGCCTTGTTAGAACTTGTGTCAAAAATTACTCGTAGTTCAATTCTCTAAAACTTTTTTCTGTCTATTTGCTAATTTCTAGATTAGGTTTTCTTGTCCATTTGTTTACGAAATTGCAGTAAAGTCTCTTAGTCCGATATCTCACATTTCCTCGCTAAGATTTCGATAGTGAGGTTCAGGTTAAATAATGTCATTAATGTTGTATCAGATGTCCTATATAGCTAATTTCATAATCTTACTCAATAATACTTATACTTCATTATTGTAAACCATATTCATCAAGTTACACTTTGAGATACTTTAAAGTTTACTTCGGTTTAAAGTTGTATCATCAACAATTCCATAAATTTTTTAGTTTTCTTTTAATCCGGTTGCCTATAATGTTTTGCTTATGTCAGTAGCTTATAATCATCTTTAACATAGGCTTTCAGGTGGGTTTGAAAATAAAAAACATCCATTATGGTTTGGCATGACGTCAGTGAGTGAATGTGATGGAACGTTTAGGTTGGATACCTAATAGGTTTTGAAAGAGAACTCCTCTTAACTTTGAATTCCCTAGTGAGTCAATGAGTTCAAAATGCATATTGGCCTGTAAAACAATAGATCATCAAGTTCCTTTCGTGTTTGAATTAAATATATTCTGGCTCTCATCCGGATTGAGGAAAATTCCATCTCCGCCATGTAATAATCGTACGCAGTCAATAAACTTTCGCTATTTTTGTGAATCATAATGTTTCACCAACGGTTCTTTCCGATTTTAATCATTGACAGCTTGTAGCACATTTTGTTTTAGCGCTGTTGTTGTGGCTTTCGTAATTTGTCTCCTAAACACCATACCTACCTCCCTATTTTGTGTTGGTCTATAGATACATTAGTTAAATTTGTCGACAACTCTCGAATGTTTATAATTACTATAAAACAGAACACTTCCTCTAGGAGACCTTGTCCGATAAACTGTACCTCATTAATTTCAAATAGGAGAAAATATCTATGATCTAGAAAACAACCATGGTTCATAACAGGTTCAAGCAGAAACAATACCTTGATTACCTTATTCTGGAATAAAGACTATTGATTAAAGTTCAACCTGGGAAAAAAGAAGTGATTGGCATTGTGTAAAATGAAAACGTATGGGACTCTCTGGTAATAGAAAACGGTTTTCTAAAACTAATTCTAGAAAGTGTCGACGCGATATCGGAAGGGCAAAATTAAACGAAGATACTAAGGATCTGATTCAGTAGTATTACAGCACGTTTGATGAGAGAGCTTTTGAGAACGTTTGATGTTATGGAGACACTTGGGAGAAAATGAACAACAGGTTCTATTAGGTGAACTGTGAAAAGACTTAATGGTGGTGTCAAAAATGTATGTATGTGACTCAGTGAAGAAAACAAGCAACCTTCTGAAGCATTTCAATATCGGAAAGTAATGCTGGAAACAAATACATTTTGAGCGGCAATGTATTCTTTATAAGCGACAAGGATATGCCAACCAAACCAAGATGTAGCAACAGTAGCCGTTTTTGATCAAAGAGTTTTCCTGCAGTTTTCAAGATTTACTTTGTTACATTGTTACCAAAGTGGACCTTTGAGTCCAACCTCATTCTAAAACGTCTGCTAACTGTTAGGATCAAAAAACCACAGAACGACGTCCCCCCACCTGTAATCAAACGGTGAGTCGGATAAAACGGACGATGGTTGTCGACAAACATCAGAAAGGATTAGGATCAATATTTACATTTATTTCTGTTGGCGTACCGATCATCCGTGTACGAGGGTATATGTCAAACACCTACTTGCAAATTGCTTGATCCTTTGAAGGCTTGGTTTGTACAATCTTCAATTCGGATGTTGAGCTTGAAGAGGAAGTTCAGAAGAAGATTGTGTCAGCAAACTTCAGGAGGGTTGGATGAAACATAGATGATACTGTCAAAAGAACATCAAATTGTTACAGATCGGTACGGTATAACGTTCAAGTTCAAGAAATTGCATTTCTTTCAAGACGCCAAAAGATCGTACGATTGTTCTCAAAGCTGCAACAACAATAGAAAGATCCGTAAAAATTATGGTCAGACTTAATGACGCAATTTACCAAAAACCACTAGGAAAAAAAGCAAATAATACATTGAATTCTCGAATCTAACAAATTGTTTGGACAGAGAATGAGTTTCCGTAGACAACAACACATCGCTTCCATCTACTTGGTTTCAAAAACACTGTCAAACCACAAACCCACATACAGAACCTGTAGAACGTCTTTATGGGATTTTACGATCTTTCTAGATTAATAACATCAAACAAATAGCAATGCTAAGCTCGTTTGTGGTTTAAATCTACTGGACTGGAGGATTGTTTAAAACTTTTTAGAACTTGTTTTCCGAAAAAGAGGTTGATGTGTTGGTTTGCAGTTACCAACCACCTAACTTTAAGAGGAAAGTAATACCTGAGACTGTTTTATGAAGGATACATATCTTGACATCTTGTCTAAAGAACACGTTCAAATAGTATAAACTAGTAATGCCAACAGAATATCTGTTGCGACGATTAATCGTTTGGTCTGAAGGAATTATTATCTAAGCGATAACCAGAATGCATAAGCTTACTCTCAACATGATCAAAATAATCTTTCTGTACATTAGATACTTACAGAAAAACACCTAATGCGCATTTTGCACTCATTATAAGCTCATCTGAGGTGTACATACCAGTGCAGATATAGACTGTTCCTTTTACCAGCAAGGACTTTGCCGAGATAGACAGAGTTGTCGTTACTGTCACAATTTATTTCACGGATGTCAAGGCCCAAATATTATTTTGGGACAGAACAGTCTTAAAGAGATGACGATATTACGCCGCCCAGTTTACGAGAATAAATAAGAACTATTGAAGATTATCATAAATGTTCGATTATCTACAACTATAAAAGCGTAAATCCTGTAGTTGTTGAGGTTGCAAATTATCACGCTAATGCGAGTTGTTAAATGAAAACGTTAACGTGTTGTGTTGTGCATTTTTGAAGTTATACTTACAGCGTGTTTAAAATAAATAATCTCCAAGTATAACACGATCTGTCTGTGTTTACCTCTTTATCACGGTTATTGAATGCGATAAGAAACAGTAACGTAACACATGTTGCTAGAACGAATATATTAATTTATTTAATTAAATTGTATTGTAACGCCGTAAGAGAGAACTAAAACATATTATTATTATATTAAATAAATTAAATATCATATTAATTTGATTTTAATTTACCTAACTATAAATGTAAATATCACAAATTCTTTAAAAAAAATTGAATATTCATATTTTTAGCTGGTGACTAATTAAATCTAAACGAATTTAAAGACTTCGGTGATATATCAATTAAAATAAATCAAATAAAGTAAACTAAGATAATTTATCTGACTCAGTTTTGCTTCCCGTAATTTATAGAGACGGTGTTTATTCTCACCCTTACTATAAATAGCCTTTCACCGTCGATAAATTACAACTTATATTAACGGCTGTGTTTATACACTTACGAGTATCATGTTATATTATAATTTAAAAAACCTATACATTCTATTTAAAATTAAACTTTGGAGTCAGATAATAATAAAAATTACAAAAGTTAGTGTTTCACACCAAACAACTTCAGTTTCTTATTGTATAACTGGATTTCCTTATTTAAGTAACCTCTTTCATGCACTTGAAATCTCAAAATATACTGAAATTTTGGACTCACTTGAAGCTGAGATTTTTCTTTAACGATTTAGTAATTTTTTAACAAAGTAGCCAATAAATCTTGATTCATTCAACCATAAATAGTTTTTTTAAATTTGGCTGACAAGCTCTTTTTTTAAATTTCATTTTTGGGTTCCGTGCTATCTGTTTAAACTGGTGTTGAGACAATACCTACTATTCTAAACATTTACTAGTTTTTATCAATTATCAAAATTAATAATAAGTAATAATACGTAAATTAAATTGAAATTCTCGCTATACCTGATGTTTCTTCTCCTTAATTAAATTGAAGGTACACCATTCTCAAAAATTTATTTTATTTATTTCTTCTTAAAAACTAAACAAACGGACCGACAACCACAGTTTCAATTAGGAAAGTATAATAATTATCAAAACTTCTTAAATTATATAAAAAATAAAGCAAAACTTTACCACAACTTTACTTTTATTTTTATATGTATAATTAAGACTCATGATAATGATTATTTCTCACAATTGGATCTCTATGTGATTCAAATATTCGCCTAGGGCTCGCTGTAAAAGGAAGCTACATATTGCACTCGTATCATAAATAAAGTATTATAAAGGAAAAGTAAGAAGGTTAAAGAAAAAGAAGGAAGGAAAGAAATAATAAGAAGAAACAAAGATAATCAAAGATATGGGGATACCTGGATATAATAGTGGAAGGAATTGCAAGGTACACTCTGCACGGGAGTGACTACAAAAAAAAAAATTGGATGAAGGATTGGATGAAAGACGAAGAAAGATTATGTAGATGTGGAAATAATAATATGTCAAACATCTAAGAGATTAGATTGTGTTGAATTAAGAGAGGAGAATGAGAAGAATAAGTTTGGAGATAGTATGAAGTGGATGAAAGTGAGGCCCAGAGAAGAAGATGGTTAGAGGAAAGGAAAAAGAAAAAATATGATGATGAGGTGATTATTATATTGATTCACTGTGAGTTCATTCTATTTATTTAGGTTTTATTATTTAAGCTATGGTCGAATTCCATTTTCATTCATTTTACCCCGCGATTTACCCCATTGTTGGCGTTCATGGAAAGTTTCTTTTTATGGTGTTTTTCGCTGGCTTCTTGATAGGTGGCAGTTTCATTTTCTGCATTTCTCTCAAACAACCGCCATCATTTGGGAGACCCGGACAAATCTTTAAGCGTTTATCTGCTCCACGACTAGTTGGTTCTTACCGATTTCGCTTCGAGGTGCTATCAAAACATTTTCTTTACCATCAGATATTATCTGGTTATTATTTGTGAAAGCGTTCTGCGCTTTTTATTGAACCGTTATCTTTGTTCAAGTGACCATATTTTGAAGAAAATATTTTCGTTTTTCTTTCAGCCGCGCCAAGTTCTTTACCAACACCTGTGGCGGCATAATCACCATAACTATCTTTATATAGTTTAGATCTTTTGGGGTTCAAAAAATAGTCGGTCAATTACTAGGAGGGATAAATCTCAAATTGCTAAATATATTCACTTAACTTATCTACCATTCGGATCTTCGTCATGTTTAATTAACCTTTAAATAAATCATTTTCCTATAATTTTTTAAATATGAAGTGATTTACTGCAATTATAACCAAATCTGCATCAAATCTCCATATTCAGCTAAGTTTTCCCAGTTCAGTGAACATATAGTCAGTATTATTAAACTTAATTTTCCTTTATTAGAAACATACGATTATCTTCCATGGGTTTTGTACTATTTAGAGATAATGCCAAAGAGTGTTCCATGGAACCATGAGATTCAAAGGACAAAACTTTAAAACTGAGCGACAGGTGTGAAAAAATAATTATTGAATAGCGTCATTAAAACCGTTCACGCCTGAAACGAGAAGGATCGGAAATTTAACATCATATTAAGACAACAAAAGAACTGTAATCATAAGATTTAAGCCAGATTTTCCCTTTGCTGTTCAAAACACTATACCAGAATGGATCTTTCATCAAACCACCCTCTAATTTTTATTCATTACCAGAACAGTTTCATTCTGAAAATAGTTTTTTATCAAGGCATTAACAGAGACCAAGGACCTCAGTAGATACGGTCATCAAAAACACTAATCTTTAAATACCCAATAAAATTGGAGCATCCCCAACAAAACCAAACTTACATTTCTCAGGAGTTCCAAACTCTAGCACTTTCAAGTTATAAATTTCACAATGGAAATTACAATAATTTTAAACCTCGGGCGATCAGTTCAAAGTTAAGCTTTATGGATCAGATGCAGCATATAAGTTCCTTGCGAGCGAGCAAGGTATTTTGAATATTAACGTCTACTGAAGAACGATAAAACTACAGCGGACCTATTTACACTGAATCGGCTTCGGAGAAAACTTCACATACCATCAAATGTTGTTTTTTTTGTCGGCACGCCAGTAAATAAAAATTGATGTTCAGTTATTTACGGAATAAGCAATCTGTCAGATGAATAATGTTTCCAGCATTTACATCCCAGCTATGATCGTCTGAGATCAAATTCTTCTACTAAGTCATTTTTCTCATAGCATTTGGTTCTAAACCATAAATAACAAGAAAACTACTTCATAACACGGTAGCACTTCCTGCATATTACCTTCAAACTAATTATTGATGTTGTTAATATGTACTGTAAGGTCTTACCCAATCAGAACTATATACAAATCTTGGGAACTACGCTGAATCTTAATAGACTACCACTAACGGTCTGGTTTGAGATTTCTGAAACTAACGCTTTCCATAGTGTAGCTCCGGTCCGAGTTATCGTATCTTTAACCGATTCGGGACTCTCTTCTACAATACTGCACCAATGATGTATACCTGGTTCACCATCAGGAAAACGACCCTTCATCTTCTTTGTAAACCAAATGTTCCACCAAGTTTGAGAATAGAAACTGCCCGGGCTTCTATCTTTTGAATCGATTTGTCCCGATGACTCTTGAGCGCTGCTTGCGGTACTGTTCTTTTATCATCCACTGCAATTACTTCTACATTTTAACGTTCTCCTGGGTTCATTTTTATGAAAATATTAAGAGGCAAAGCATCAATAAAAGCAGATTCAACATTAAGTCACCCACAACCACATAGTGAAATTTTAGAATAAATGAGGCTAAAATAAGAGCACCTTGACAATAAACTACGAAAATATTACTATAGAGTGATCATCAAATTAAAAGAGAATAATGCAGAACTCATTGTTCTGTAATGACGTGGCTCTGATATTTCTTAACTTTTGTTTTTGTTTGCAAAAGCTCTAAATGTATACTGCCTTATATGGGAGAGTGATTTAAGAAAGACTTCACTGATCAAAATTTATGATAGTTAGATAAAGTGAATCATCTCAGGATTGTTTTGAATCTTCTTCTTCTTTTTCTTCTATCAACTAATTTCTCTATTTCTGGGCTAAGCCCCTACATTCTGAGTGTTACTTCGTTTACCTATTGGACCGGTCAGCATTTACAAATTTAATCGAAGCCCCATCACCTGTTAAGACGTCTATTTGTTCTGTGTCTACGGTTTTTTGAACTTGTCCGGGTACCCAACTATTATTCGTCACGAGGTCGTGATTCGGTTTTTCGCTCTCCGTTAAGAACCTTGGCGTGTTTGTCCCAGTCCATAAGCGCCTTGTTGTATCATCTGAACCTAAGATTAATAAATTGGTTGACAGTCGGATCTCTTGATGAAACAGTATCGTGTCAGCCGATAAAATTCATTGAAGATTTATATGAAATGGATTATCGGATACAAATGCATTCGGAGCACGACCAGAGCCTAAGTGGAAGGATCAGTTGCAAATTCGGATACTCTTACACAAAGTTACGATAATGGCAAAGATCCAGTTAACACAGGCGATTGTTACTGGACAATTAAGTTAAGTTATATTCTTTCAAAGATTTCGCAGAAAACGACGTGAATCTTATGGCCCAAATAAGCACGGTTCTGTCTGACCGCCAAAGATCCTTTGTGGTCAGTAATAAATCAAGTCGACGGACGCAAAGAGCGCTTTAAATACACGCGCATCTAAGGTTTAGGAATTGTATAATCCCACGGTTTTAAGTTCAGTTCTGTGTATTAAATTAAACTAACTAAAAATGCCCGACTTGGTTAACTATCTGACTGTGAGATCATTTTGAAGTGCGTTGTTGTTTATCAGAACAACAACGTCGCCAACGCTCTAATCATCGAATAACCAAATGACGATATATTTTATTGCATTAACGCTCACCAACGAAGGAACACCTGTTGCATTTTTACTTACTATCGACACGGTATATTTATTGCATTGATTCTTCCATACGAAAATATACTGAGACATGCATTTCTAATCGCGACTTCTTAAAATACATAAAAATAATAATAATAATCGTTGAAATAATCAAAAAACAAAAAATAAAATTCGCGCCTATGGAAACAAAATCTGCTTTTATATGGTATTCTAAAATCAAATGTGATGCCAGCCACTTTTCATAAATCTATCATAACGTAAGCAAGAAATAAAATCTACAAAAAAACCATTCTAACCACCATATATCTAACATTTACAGTCTTACCAACACATCCCACGGGTTCGCGATGGAAGAATACTATATAGTGTACCACGATCAGGTTCGGTAATGGAATGGATGACTTGACTACCACGGTAGCAGGCTAACGCTAAGTCAGAAAAAAAAAAGTTTCTTATTGCCATTCCTCTTTTACTTTAAATCTTACCAGATGTTCTTTCAGTTGAACCAAAGGTGTTGCGGTGTTGTATAAATTTAACCTGCTGATTAGCCTTTGCCCGCCCGACTAATTTTAGGGCTATGTATTAATTTTCAACGGCGCTCAAACTTCTTCAACTTCCAGGTCAATAAAGGCGGTCACTGCCAAGGGAGATAATTGCGCCTCTGTGCACTTTTTGGGTTCAGGATTCTTGGCACCATGGTTTATCGTTACGTTTACTCTTTCTTATCGTCCAACTTGCTCCTCGGTTGAAAAAGGTTGAGTTTAGATGATCAGTTGTCTGGTGTGAGGAGGTCATACCTGTTTGGTATAAATCAGTGATGTTTGTACTTCCTGGAGATTCACGCTTTGCATAATTCGCGATGACGGCTCATTTTCAATCTCCTTCTCGGATATTTCAATTTGGTTGTTTCTTTGGTTTCATGTTTACACTAAATATTTTTTCTTAGCTGGATTTGGCTTTTCATTTTATTGTTAAGCAACGATTCCCTAGTTTTGTCGCTTTTCTTTATTCGTCTTTGTTTAGTTTCGTTATATATCATGTTTCTATTCCCAGGTTAGCGAAGTCTGTTATGAATTCTTCTTTAAATACACAATGATCTTTATTAGGGTTCAATATTTCACTTCTTGTTGAGTTCCTTATATATTTAATGTCAAATTCTTTCATCTTTATTTGTTCTGTGCGGTTTATGTTCTTACTCTCAATATCATCTGTGGCCCACTATTAATTTCTCGCCCTTTCATTCGACTCTGTATGATCGTTTTATTTTTCTTGTTTGTATTGGCTTGGAGGGTTCTTCGTAACCTCTCAACTATTCACGAAATTAAAATTTAGATCAAATATTGATGTCATCAATAATTTGTTTGGAATATATCTACAGAATTATTGTTGGTTTGGCACGGTTTTGCAGACTACCGGATGTGATTGTTCGAAGCTTTCTGGATCTGGTTTGGATTCTATCTGGTCTTGACTTTGACTTCTCTGATGATAACCCACTACCATTCGTTGGAGTTTAGAACATCACGTTACTCAACAATTTCTCATATTTCTAGTAAAAGTGTATAATCATTTTTAGTTAATCCATTTAGTTGAATAGTTTTTCTTGTAGCTAATAAATATTTTGATGTTTCTCTATCATTCTAGTTTCTAATTAATATTTGCTTATAAGGTCTAATATCTATCGTCTTCTTTTAGTCCAATTTCACCAGGGATTCAAAAGTCTACAAATTACCACGATGTGAGTGAGTTCTGAGGATAACTGTTGATCATATATAGTAGGATCACTGGATTTATCATCATCAAAAAACGACCATAGTTGAGAACAACCTTTACATTTCTAAAAGTTTATTTAAGTTTATTCACGGCACAAGATATTTGTCATATAACGATGTACTTCCAGGTTAATTTTTGTTTATTAGTAGTATAACTCTGAGCTATTAACCCACACCTTCAATTACAGACTATGTAATCCCGGTTCAGTTAAACAAGAGTCTTCACTCCTATCTGTACAATGATTTCCAGTATGTTAAGATCATTCTACAAGTCCCATAGTTCTTACATTCAGTTTTCTTTACCCTAATGTTCTATCGAGGGCCCTGGGCCTCGCATTGTTAAAGCCCAGTTTCATAATAAAAGCATTTAGGATAATGGTTTGGTTTTTTCTGCTGTCTGGATGCTGGATTTGAAGTTGTTACGATTTCGCTAAAAACATCCAAATTGATTATTTATAACCAGCAGTGAAATTCTTAGGAAATTATAGTTCCCTAGTTGTATAGTAGTTTATTATAAATCAGCTTAGACTAAGATGGGTTTTGATTTTCTTTGTCATTGGTAATTTTTTAACAAGAAAACAAAAATCCCACCCTCTCAATTTAGAGGTTTATATTCCCCCTTTGCATCATTTCAATACAGGGATCTGGCCACAAATTGTCTTTGCTGCAATAAAAGTGTTAAATCAATTCAAATTCCATGGCCTTTGATCCTGCTATTCACTTAGACCTCAGTTCCCTTCTCCGCAGGAGAAATATAATTTAAGTTAAAAAAACTGCATTCCACTCGTTTATAAGTTACTGTTCTTCCTCTACACTTCATAACAATCACGCTATCATATATGTATCCTTACAATGTTGACAGATCAGGAGGGATTTAAAATCACTTACTAATATACTAGGTTATCAGAATTTAAAACCAGAAAACAACTTCTGGAACTTCAAGCAGGGCCGCTGCTCTGTTCGAAAAAGATTCAATCAGGAATGAGAAAGACCATCTGGGCTTAAATGTGAAACGATCAGTTTGCGATGTTTCTCCACTGTCTGGTTGGTTACTTTCAGGGAAATTTCTTAGTTCTCACCGCTCTATTCTTCAGGAGAATTAAAATATAGACAAAGTACAATTTCTAAGTTCAAGTTTCCACAATGGCAAATGAGATTAAGAAGGGTTTGTTCAACAATACCATCTTTGCAAACTTTGGTATGAATTATTGAATATTAAACAATTTTGTTAAATATACCTTTGGGAAAAAAATTCAACAATTGAAAATTAAGCAGGGATATTAGTTTGAAGAATAATAAATACAAGATCACGTTAAAAGGACACACATTTTAACAAGCCATCATACTGAATCTAACTAAAAACACATATTTGTTTTAGTTTAAGTATCACATTCTATAAAAAGAATCAATTTATGTTCTACCGCGCCTTTTGTCGTTTGCCATTTATTTTGCCTGAAATTTGATGGAATGAAGAAAAAACCTAAATTATTATCATATTTACATAGACCTCGAGAGGTCGACGAACAGGGTGATTTGTATTCTCACACAAAAATCATAGTGAATACATATTTCTAATTTAAAGATTGGCCCCTTCACGTGTTTTTTAGTACTTTCCACTTTGTATTGAATCGTTTTTCTGACTCGTATAAACCAGAAATAAGTCATTGAGAAAAAAAAATAAATTTCCTCGAATGGTTTCTTCGTCTTCGTTTACTGAAACTTTTCACCCATAAATGAACATCTCAAATTCCACCACTTTTGACAGTTCTGAATATGTCCATTAAAATCATTAATTTTTTATTAAGGTGCTAAATTCAGTTTTAAATGAGTTCAGTAAGTATCTACTAGGAAGATAAATTACATGGGTGAAGAAAAGACTTTCTTATTCAACAGTCACGCTAATATATTATTGTATCATATAATAATTTTCTGGACATATCTTGCGTCAGGTTAGAAAATTTTAAACTTACGAGGTTTGTATCAGGCTAATTTGATACTTGGAATCTTCGGGCGGCGACACTCGACGACTCGGGGGTTCGTTAAACCTTCCGTGTAAGGGAAAGATCTACACAGGTTGTCTGCTACGAATCGGGGACAAAAATTAATATCTTACTTAAACACAGCGTCAGGCGTTAAAAAGCATTCCATGAACCGTTTGTGTTTGGTTTTTTGATAAGTGTCGAAGAAAAAGACCTTTGCGGTTTCAAACAGTTCGGGAGATGAAATTTAACCATTCTGAAACAAGAGGTTTACATGGCGCTCAGGGTTGATCACGTCTCTACAGTGGTTTCCTAAATGTATAAAAGCTATCTATTGAATTGGTCTGCATTCCAGTAAATCGATGGAAGCACGAGCGAATCGGAGTTTCTGGACCCAAACCAGGTAGCCTGGGACTACAGTTCAGTTCCAGTAACAACTGGATACTGGAGACTTCCAGTTCCGGATTCAGCGATCCAGGTTACTACCCCCGTCGCATCAGAATACATTACAGATCTGATGGCCGAATAATGATGACTCATATGTTTAATTTTCAATTTTACAGTTTCGTGCTGGTGGCTTTTCAATTTTGCCATTTGAAACGGGTGACGATCTCAGAAAAAGCCGTACTCATAAAAAAAGTCATGATTTCTAATAACTTTTGAAATAATAAAATTCATTAGTTTAGGAAAATGATGGATCTCAGAACTTTTAAAAATTCAGTTAATGTTGGAAAAATTGCTGCTGGTGCTATGGAAAACTCTTTCTGATCAATATTGTTATTGATTGATATGTTTGATTCATATTTTAAGTGTAATCTAAGATGGAAATCTTTTTGAAACCATTGCAAATAGAAATACGATAACGGTTTCAGTGATTAACTGAAAAGCATAAAAAAGCGGTTTATTCCGACTCAGTTAATACCGAGCGTTTTTAGGGTTCTTCAGCGAGGCATCAAGTTTGTTCCGGCCATTTCAGCTGGATCACTAGTCATTCATCGAAACATAGTCGTGATGAGGATTTTTGTTACGATGGCATGACTTTATTTGCATTCTTTAATGTTACGAAATACTAAAGCTTCGCGGAAAATTTTCAAATCAATTAAGCGTGTTTAGGTATCTCCGTTCTTTGAGTATCGTTTCTTGACTGTTGTTAATCGATCTGATCTTTGTCGATCTGCCGTTCCCAATTTAGAACTTACTGAGAACGATTTATGATTATTCGTCTTTATTCGTTTACCTGATTCATTCGATAACACGGTTTTTTACGATTGGTTACCAGGTTAAATATAATTCTCTCAGGGTGTAATTTTTTTATTGTTAATTTACCTGGAAAAAAGAACAGACTTTTAAGTAATGTAACACTGATCAGACTTATTCACGAAGTCATTTATAAACTCACTACTCATTCAGAAATGCCAAATCTGAAAAGTTTTATTCTCTTTGATTCTTTTACATGACAAAGTTTGATACCAATGAATTTTTGCAATATTGCACAAAATAAAAAATTTGGTTTTACACTCTTACTAATTTGAGTTTTTCTTAAAGCCAGAATTTTCAAACCACAGACCAGGTCTAGTTTTATTAATTAAATCTATTTGATGAAAATAAACTCAATTATATCATTTGGCGGTGATATGCGGTTTTGACGATAAAGATTTATTTAAGCATAATAAAAAAGTACAGGCTCCATTTATAACGTGAAACGTTTCTCTGCATTATTTTTAATACGAAATTATCTGTTAATTCTTTATTTCTTATATTTATTATTTCAGCATTAAATAAAGCGTAATTTTCGCTTTTTCAAATCCTCAATTTGATTTTGGTTTATCAGATTTAAGTATTTCATGAAGTATCTACTTGAGCTGTAAGATTCTGAGAGAATCTGAAAGATTGGAAGAATTTCAACTCTGAGGTGGGCGGAGAATGAGGAGCAGATTAAGGAAACATCAAAATCATTATCTGTATCACGGATGCATCAGCGCATAACAAATATGAGTTATTAACCACCAAATATAATTATCAACTGAGTTCTGACAACGACAATTTACATTCTCAGAATTAGGTCGGTGGGGACTACTAAGTTCTGAGTTTGGACTGCGGTGCTCCCATCAGTCGCGATCTGTGTTTTGTTGCAACTAAATATCGGGATGTTTCTAATGATCTCATTCAATTGAGCGCTAGATGTAACTCTATGAAATTTTATCTTGAAAGAAAATACCGAGTTGTTCAAGTACTGATTTGCTAAGTGAACCATTCCTTAATTGAATTCTTTGCTGGTGAACATTCATGGTTTTAAATGTCCTTTAGATAATCTTGACTATAAAATCGTAATCATCTTCAAAACCACTTTAATAACGAATATAGAGTACACAGCCATAATGATTTTTTGTCCTTTAAAGTTCTCCTTAATGTTCAGTTTACTAATCTTGTATATTCTAATATATTTCTCTTATGGTTAATGAGATGATAGTAGATTACAGTTCAGTGGATCATAATACTAACAAGGACTGAAAAGTATCCCATGGAAAAATGCCTGCTGTTAAAAAATACCAGCGGGAGAAAAAACCCCTACAGAAAAAACCTCAAGAAAAAAAATATTTCTCGTTATAGAAGAACTTATCCAAGTAGTTATTTCAAATATAGTTTTCATCATTTTATGTTTCTCATTTAAAGATTAAGAAACTATTAATAGTATAAATTTAAATTTTATATTCATATACACTAAACACTTATTTATGTTTAATAAAATCTGAGCTAAGAAGGATATTATTCAGTTAGTTTAACAAGAATAGTACTTTTCTACTAAATTCAGAAGAGGAAGATTGGAAGAAGGGTGTTCAGTTGAACAGGATTTTGATTTATAACAATTTCAAATAAAGAAAAAAATCAATATTTTATCATGATTAGGAATTAAAGGAGATTAATTGATTAATTAGATCATGATCAAGAGTGAACAGTTCGTGTAGTAGATTCTGTTATTACAGGATTTCAACTGCTTTAAAAAAATTTGCAGCTCATTTGTGATTTGGAGATTAAGTGATCATTCGGTTGGTGAGGTATGTTGAACAGGGGATAGAACAGTTTTTGGTTGTTATATTCCGAGTTCCTCTTCAGTTACAGGCCTTTGAGAAAAACTACATCTTGATTATAAATTGGAATTAAACATAGTGATAATTCAGAGCGATCTTAGTTCAGAGGATGAGATGATCATTGATTGGTTTGGGTTTACGAAAGGTTGTTACAAATTTTTCTTCAAAAAAGAAAATTACGAGTTCATAGTTGAATTAAAGCTGGATATTTATATTGGTAGAAATATGATTCAGGATGAATGATTTAGTTTGTTTATTATCAGATTATACATTTTTTCTTAAAAAATTATGTTTTTCTATCATAAGTGCTGGATGTTTAGATGTTTAAATTGGAAAAATGATCTGAAGTTGGACTTGATGTTAGTTGATGGTGATGGTTATTAAATTTTCTTCTTTTAAGGGCATTACGATATTTTTCATGATCTTCGAATGGTAACGATATTCGTTGATGGATCTTCAGTCCGGGTGAGCAGGTGTTGGTTGAGATAGTTACAGGATTTTCTATTGCCTTCTTCAGAAAATTAAGTGCATCCATGTGTCTTGAGTCATTATTTCCACTATTAATATTAAATCACCATTTGCATTAATGTCTATCAGATCATTTTGATGTTATCTTATTATTTGCTTCAAAAATTGTTTTGAGGGTTATTTTCCATGTTTTATAGTGGTTCATGCCAGCGTTATCAGTAATCACGTTTACCATCGTTCTAAATCAGTTTATTTCCGATATAATTCGGTTCTAGACATACTTTCAGTTCTTCAGTCAAAGGGAAGGAGTCATGAACGACCTAAATTGAGAACAAATTACGGAAATGAGTTTGCCGGTGCTGCACGGACCATCCCGCAGACGCGGATGCCCGCTCGACTTACGCGATGAGTGGATGAGTGTTGGCCAACCGGGGGCTGAACGCGGGATGTTCCGCAAAAGAATAAATTGTGACTCGCCATCTGTGCTGATGAGGCGTCGTTCTTGGCGATACGTATCTGCTGACTCATCCGCTCCCCGTCTCGTTATTGCCGTGGTTTAAATAAAATCCGCAAGCGATTTCAATTTTTCTGTGATGTTCCTGGCCGCGCGAGCCGGCACTGCGACCTGTTGCCGCTCGCGATATGTGATACGCGGTCGGTGTCTTGAATCCACGCGCTACGTCTGAAGAACGATTTCAAACATTTACCGATCAAATCGTTGAAGCGGTATCATCAAACATTGTTCAATAGGACGATTTTCAACTGCTACGGTTGAATGGTGACGCACAAATCATTTGTTTTAGAAGGCAAACACGTCCGAGTTCTTTGGAAGATGTACCCTCCTTATTCTTTCAGAGGGCGCATGTGGTTCTGTCTCATTTTGAAACGGACTGAACCAAGCTATAATAATTCTTCAAATCACATTTGAACGAGTAAATGCTATGCAATGCGTTCTACTTATCACCGAATGGGATAAGATAAATGTTTGGTGTTTTTAATTTATTTGACATAAATCATCGTACTAGATTTTGGCGTGTTTCGATTAAAGATGTTGAAACTGATATCCCCATTAAATAAAATTTCATTTTAGATATTATTAATCAGTGCATTATCAGTCGAAATTAAATTCAACAATTACACACGTGGTTTTGTTTTTATTTTTATCTTACCGCTATCAGCAAATCATCTATTATTAATACCACTAGATGGCTCAGTTTCAGTTTCTAAGCCTTATAACTCTTCAGTATGAAATACTCTTCCCCAGTTTTATTATTGAGGTTCATATGAAGAAATTCTGCCTTCTATGAGACCAAACAATTTCAGTAATAGATATTTTGCTTCTCAATATTCTCCCTCTCGTGGATACATTTAGGCCACAACAAGTACACCAACGTCCTCTAGACTTTAAGAAAAATGTTTAACTCTTGCTCACACACAAAAAACCAGACCTCCACAGCTTCTATTACCTGTGACTCAGGAAAATATTGACTTTTTAAACTTTTCAGTTGAGGAAAAGAGGTGACAGTCAGGACTTGAGACTTCAAATCAGGTGAGATAAAGGTCTGTTCTAAATGAAATTCAGACCTAAATCTGAATTCTTTTGCATAACAACATGGGGATTTGTGTACCACAGGGGACGTTAATCACCTAAGAAACAAAAACACCTTTTGGATAAAACTTTCCGCGTCTTCACACTTTAATATTTTTAGCGGAAATTGATTAAGTGTGTCAGAATGATAATCTCAGTTATTGTTTCTACATATGTCAAAAAATCAATCGCTGATTGCTCCATGACGTTCAACTGAGC
This sequence comes from Abscondita cerata, assembly GCA_030710515.1. Lineage (NCBI taxonomy): Eukaryota > Metazoa > Arthropoda > Insecta > Coleoptera > Lampyridae > Abscondita > Abscondita cerata. Next base: position 3,035 of record JALBCR010004102.1, on the reverse strand, counting down.
AAGGAACTTTGCTCGAAGATTTTTGAGGACACTAAGCTCCTGGGTCGCCTGGGGAACCGAGAATGTCGCCGTTACATCGTTGTTGCTTTTACGTTCCTACAGATCGTGCAGATCTTGTTCGGTCTGTCGCCATGCTGTTGGTTTGGGAAGTCTCCACCTCGTTTTCGAAATCGAAGGCTGAGATCGAACGCGATCTTCTATCACGCGCTGCAGAATTCTTTGTCAAAAAGCATTTGGATCCATTTACCGCGACTTATTTTCTCATCAGTGAGAACCACCCATATTCGAGCGCGACTTCGTGTCGATATATTCCGGTTAACTTCGGGCAATCATAAGTTTTAAATTGCCAATTCGACGGTCGATAAAATCATATCGCGATTGCATCCGATATTTTCGGGGACTGGCACAGGAAAACACCCCAGCCTTCTGATCATCTTTCAATAAAAAAAAATTTACCTCTTTGAAGCACGTTTCTAATTCGCCCGACGAGATCGCACTGCGGGACATTGAAGTCGCAAGGTGACCAAAACACGCTTCAGAAAATAGAAATCACCGCTACCTCGCCACGCTTTTAGCCGACGCCGAATGACACAACCATTACTCGGTACCCAGTTTTCTGATTTCGATTGGACATCTTTTCGATAGTTATGTGACTCGTTTACTTTTGACGTCGAAACTTTACACTGTTTAAATAAGTTCATTCGTTCCGTTGTCGTAATTTGACACAATGTTTTGTTTATATACCAGACAGTTCTGAGCTCAACTTCTGATCATCAGAAGAAGCCCATCTCAGTGGTAGGGTTAACATTAACGATGAGGTCTTCAGCCAGAATAATCTCGAATATCAGTCTTTTGATTTTGTTCTACATCAGGGTATGGTCTGTTTTCAAAGTGGGAACATTGTCTTTATCCACTAGTGTGATTGTTTGATATCTTCCAGTCACCCAGTATTCACGGATTATAAATGATGTTATTTTCTTCTGTTTTTTTTTAATTTTCTTATGGTCTGTGTCCAGTGCAAGATTTTAACTGATTATTTTAAGTTTGTCTTGCACAACGATTCGGATCTATCTGGAAACTATCATCTGTCTACAGTCTGATTAACATTGTTATATTATGTTTTTGTTCGCAAAGGATAGTACTTCCTCGCTGCTAAATTTATGACAGTTTATTTATACTGAAGCATTTAAATAACGGAGATAATTAACTCGTTTTTTTTAGCCAGTAATGCTCATTGATTTTTCTTTTCCATATGATATCACTACGGGATCTGGTTCAGTTTGCAACGTTCTTCTGATTTATTGAAAGATGTTGAACTCGTTTGTATGTTTGATCCGTAACATGTAGGCCACTTTTCGTCATATCAGACATAAGCCAACATTTCACTTAATATCAACAAAGTTTCTCTGCATTTAATGAAACGTGAGTTATAGACAGCGCTGTCAGGTTTATTTAAATCATTATCGGGCCCATATTTTGTTCACCCTTTTGTTCATCTTTGTCATTCTGTATTTTCATCAACGTTTTTTGAGTTGATCCATAAAATTGATCATTGAATCTTCACCTCAAACAACAGGTCTTTAATAGCGAAAACGATGGACGCTTCCAGCACTATTGCTTGTTTGACCAGTTCGGAAGATTTACGAAGTATAACGTATCCGTATCTGCCTACTAGCCCACGCATCTGTTGCATCGAACTGCATTTTGGTAATATATAAAGAGTCATACCGCTAACATCTACGCATTGCTAGATCGCTGGAACTTCTGTTTTTATCGCTATTATCACTCTAATTCCACGATATATGATTATTAACAAATTTTCTTGCCTATTTCTGAAGATCTCTTGATTTTTATGTCGTTTTGATGTTCAGTAAGATTTCTTTACCAATATTCAGATACAGTCGTTTCTCTCTTTTTCTGCATTCATTTTATTGTCTTTGTTTTCCGTACCTTTGCTTTTCCACCATCATATGACGTGTCTCAGTGGTCGTTCAGAGTTCCATATCCAGTGATCCATATTTTGTCAGCTATTTTATATGATAATCGTTTATATTTGATATTAAAATATTACCAAATATAATCTTCAGTTCTACCGTAGAACAAATACATAGATCCATATAAAATATCAAGGCTATATTGGCTAATGTTTCGCAAGACCTTAGGCTGAGCGATGATTTGATCACGCGCCGATAACGTTCGCGCTGTACCCTGTTGCAACCAAGGAATTCACCTGGTTAGCTCAAAATAATTAAATCGTTTACCGATTGGTGGTATATCATAAAAATTCCACTATAAAAACAGGTAAACGCGCTATAAACGCGCGACTCGCTCGATCATGAATCATCATTCTTGGCGTTGATTCTGCGACAGCTCAAATAATTCAGGCGCTTCCAGTGACTTCTGCACAACAAATTGTGTCAATTGTTCTTTCGGGAGGTTTTCCATGTAGAAAATAGCTTTATTAACATTCTATCATAAATTCTCTAATCCATATATTTTCTTCTTTATACAGGAGATTGAATCCCTTTCTACCATGGGACAGCGGGAGGATTTATAAGTAAACAGTAAGAGTCAACATACAAGTATTCAAATCTATCTGTTTATTAGGTGGGTTAAATAAATTTTACATTTAAATTATTTTAATCTAAGTGATTCTAAAGGTCGTGATTTGCCATCAAATTAATATTTTTCTATTACTCAGAACACCTATGTTTTTTATTATCTTTCATTGCCCAGTAAAAAATGGGTCTGTGCTTTTATAAGGGTTGAATAATGGGCTCATATTACATGTTGAATAAATCAATGTAAACCTCGCTGGCGATGTTTAGATTTAATCAGAAAAAATACACATTCATCAATATTCAACTATTTAAACAAGTAACATCACCGTTATGTTGTTTGGGGTTGAAAATATTTGTTTTGTTATACTCCCATATTTTTTTAAGAAAGTCTCAACGATGTCAGGTGTGCTCTGTATATGGGTATAACGAACGTATAAACATATTTTTTACCCAGGAATCAAAACGGAAATAGAA